>BQNB010004811.1:0-98700 GCA_026074375.1 Tanacetum coccineum
ATCTTGTTAAACCCTAGTTCATAGAGACTTTACCCACTTACCGCTTAATGTCAATTTATACACTAGTACTCTACCTGTCCAACTATCCAATGGAATCAGAACGTTACTTGTTGAATTATCTAGGTCACCTGCTAGTCAACACGATCAATAAACCATTGGCAATATCCAATTAACTAGTTAAGCCCGAAGCGTATCCTAGACACAAATTTAGAAGGAAAATATTTGTGTAACTATTATTCGAGATGTATAAATTACTATATGGATAGCTATCATAGACTCTAGATCTACTTGGTCCGTATCACTAGATCTAGTCGAATGATAGGTTGCATACAAAAGCGCGTAAACAAGTATAAATTGATAAACATAAACAAGCATTCAACGATAAATCAAGAAATCGAGATAAACAAATACCAAACATTCAGATCTTCATAATATTGGCTAATACTCGAAGGTATTAGCCTTCAAACGTCATAATAAATACAAAAGAAATTATTTAGCCAAGGTAAACTAACCGAGTTAACGAATGATACCAAAAATTGAACGATTACTAATGTAACACCCCCCAAATTGGGTCGCAGCGGAATAAGGGTCTGGGGCGTGTCACTTCATAGATCAATAGCACAAGATATATAAGAATGATGAAAAGTCGTTTAAAATGGTACATTGGATTTGATAAAAGACTTGTTACACAAAGCATACAGCTTTACTTGTTCAGTGTTTGATATTACAAAAATTGACAATACATTTCCCAAAACATATTACCTCCAAATTTTTAGCGGGATAACCAAAAGTGTCACCAATGTATCCCTGGCACCTCGTGCCTATTGACCACCTGAAAACATTGCTTTAAAAAGTCAACAAAATGTTGGTGAATTCATAGGTTAGTAAAATATAATATGCAGGACCGCAAGACCGTCCCCGTGATAAAGCAACAAATGCAGACATCACAAAATCCGATTACGTTTTCCTAAGCTCATGACACTGAAGCTCAACAATTATATTCGCAATAATAAATATTGCTATTCTGCCCGATCATATGTTCAACCCTAAGCATCCTAAATCTGACATGCTATAACGTTCGTTCCAGGTGATAGCTAATCACCCGAACGGGGAGGTCAATCCCAAATAGATCTATTCATAACATTCGCGCTACTATAATGTAATTCACAATAATCTATGCAATTGACGTTCATGATAATGGGCTCATTTAGGTTATCGCTACTTAGGCAAACCGTATAAGCAAATATAAAAAATAGACACTTGCGTCCAAATTTATAAACAATGCATGTTTCCATCTAGGTTATAAATCATTGAAATCGTAAAAATTGTGGGGCTTTGATACTCACCTAAGAGTTACTGATTAATCCCAAATCTCACAGATAACGCGTCACGTAAATGACTCGAATGTAGAAACCAAATAAACATCAGGTCGTATAAGCACTAATCGCTTTTGATTAACTAACATCATATACAAGTCTATGTTAGTTAAAATCATACTATCGTTTGGGCTATCATAATTTAAGAGGTCATGTAATGACGTATGAGGAGCTAAGACACTTTAAATGTAAATCCAAAAAATCGTTGAGTTACGTCCCCCGAAGAGGCCTACAGTATGAACGCCCTAGTATATAGTACTTTTGGATAACCACATATAATTTATATAGACTTCATCCCGTTATAGTAATTTAGAAAATCGTTGATTATAGTGTGAAAACGTTTATATTTATCGTTTTAGTACAACTAGCATAACTTTCCCGTTTTAAACCCGTTTCTCGTGTTTCTTACGTCCACGTCTTTGTATTGAGATGATGTATAAAAATATTAGAATTTTATATTTTTATAACCTTCTGATGAACAGTAATTTTACTGTTCATGGCGTTTTATAAATTTACTTTTATAAATTTAATTGTTAGTACTCCCGTTTAAATGCATAACTTGTTTGTTTAATCCTGATTTTAGCGATTTCTTCGACCACGTCTTTGTTATCAAAATTATCACATTTTTAATAAGTGTGGTCTGCTGATGAACATTATTTTTTACTGTTCATAGTTTATAAAATTACTTTTATAAACTCGAATTATTGTAAACATCGTATTTTATTTGTTTTAGCTCCGTTTTTAGTAATTCTTTCGAGCACGTTCTCGTAATTGAAAGTTCTATTTATTTATGAAGTTTACAAAAATTAAAGTTTCTGTCATGAACAGTAACTTTTTATAAAAATAGTTTTATAAAAATATTTTTATACATTTTAAGTATATAAACTTGCGTAATTCATAACTTCTTCGTTTTTAATCGAAAAATTACGTTTCTTATTGTTTTGGAATCCTAAAAATATGTATAATCTGTTAAAACTACCAAACTTTCTGTTTTGTATAATATTTATAAAAGTTATTTTATAAATCCGTTTAATTAACGTATAACTCGTAATTAGCGTATCTTTTTCGTTATTAATCCGTTTTTCGAGTTTCTTATCATTTTGGAATCGTCATGAGGCGTAGTATTTTATAATAATGAAAACCCTACTGTTTTGATTTCGAATCCAAACAGCCCCTTTTGTGTCTTTTATATAATTAATTATATACTTGTTTTATACATACTTTTTAACAATTTAAAATACCACAATTTCTTTATAACTCATAATATACTTATGTCATATATATTATATAGTCCAAGATCCATAATTTGTCCATTAGTCCAAGATCACAAGTTCATATGAAAAAGTGTTAAAAATCATAATCACAAGTAAGTTATCCATTTAACATGTTTAAAACCCTAAATGGTGATTTAACTATATAGAACATATATACTTACAAAAATGAGAAAAGTAAAGACATAAAGGTTTACAGATAACCTTAAAGTGATGTATGATGATGAGAAATACTATCTAAACCCTTGTTTAGATTTTTAAACCAAGCTTGCAAACAAGAAAACCCTAGTTTTCCAAATATAAACCCTAGCTTCCTTTTCTTGATAACTACTTGTAAAGGCTTGATCAAACACTTAAACCATCTTGAGGTATCTTAGATATAGTGTATGAAAGCTTGTATAAGTTGTATAAAAAGATTATATGGTTTGTTTGGGTTGGCTATTTGAGTCGTGGCTTATAAGGAGCAAAGAGGGGAGGGTTTTTGATCTTTTACCAAGTGTTTAGCATATGTATGTGTTTATTTCTCTTCATACTAGTTTATATGTGGTAAGCCTAGTCAATAAAGGTGCAATAGTGTTCAAGAACATGTTTCATGGTCTTAAGGAAGACTATGGTTAAATTAGGACAAGGTATGGATAGTTTTAATGGTGTAGTGTAGTACAAAACCAAGTTGCAATTTTTTTCATATTTCTTTGTATCCATTGCTAAAAATCTAGCCATAGAGAGATATATGTGATATATTTTTGTAACTTTTATGTATTGGGTATAAAAGTGGGTATTTATTGAAGCGTAGAAAAGTTTTGGTGGTTTCGGGTATGCCTAAATGCAATTTATCGCGAAACGTAGTAAATGTACGTAACCAATAAAATAAAATGAACAAAGACAATAATCATTCTCAAAATAATTATTTAATACTTGATTGATGTAAACGCTTAATTGTTTGGTGCCCGTTTACATTGAACACTAATTTTTAGCTTACGCGATTTAACTTAACGTTTATGGTTTAAAACAAACGCATACAATACAAAAGATATAAATAAATTTACGTAACCAATAAAAATAAATGAACAATGACCATAATTATTCTCAAAATAATTATGTAATACTTGATTGATGTAAACGCTTAATTGTTTGGTGCCCGTTTACATTGAACGCAAATTTTTAGCTTACGCGATTTTACTTAATACATGAAATTACAAGCAAACGCGTTTTCGACGACTAAAAATAAAATAGTAATTTATCGACAATCGTCATAAGACTTGAAAACACGGCGGTGTTTTTAGTCTCCCCCTGATAGTGATCCTTGTCCTCAGGCTTTATAGACGGACATCGACGACGAAGCGATTTTTGCAAGTACGGGTGAGGTATTTCTTCCGGAATTGATCCTGCGTTCCACGTTAAAACTCAAGACCTCGCTTGGAGTTCCATCGAACCTTGACTAATAGGATTCGGCTTTCGCTTCAACCGTTTAACTTCACGATCCACGATTTCCACTGGCTCCTCGACAAAATGAAGCTTGTCATCAAAATGAAGCCCATCCAACGGAACGGCTAAGGGTTCGTCGGCATGACACTTTTTTAAGTTGGACAAGTGAAACGTATTATGAACTCTGCTCAGCTCCTCAGGAAGCTCGAGCTTGTAAGCAACCTCTCCAACCTTTTCTAACACCTTGAATGGTCCAACATACTTGGGGTTTAACTTCCCCCGTTTGCCAAAACGTACGACCCCTTTCTAAGCCGAAACTTTAAGCATAACTTTATCCCCGACTTGGAATTCCATCGGCTTACGCTTTAAATCGGCATAAGTTTTCTGTCGATCACGAGCGACTTGCATCCTTTGCTTGATTTAGACGATTTTCTCGGTCGTCTCTTGTATTAATTCTGGACCGAGGATTTGAGCTTCTCCAACTTTGGTCCAACATACAGGTGAACGACACTTCCGACCATAAAGTGCTTCAAATGGTGCGGCCTTGATGCTAGCGTAATAGCTATTGTTATACGAGAACTCGACTAATGGCAAATGGTTAACCCAACCCTTTCCAAAGTCGATCGCACAAGTACGTAGCATATCCTCGAGAGTTTGAATGGTCCTCTCGCTTTGCTCGTCGGTTTGTGGACGGTACGCAGTACTCATATCCAAATTAGTACCCAAATCATTCTGAAGTGACTTCTAGAAATTTGATGCGAATCTTGGGTCACGATCACAAATGATTGAGACAGGTATTCCATGTCTCGTGACCACCTCCTTTAGGTAACATTTCTTGCCAGGTGTTATCCAAGGTTCTGTCTCTCTCATCGGTTGTTGAGATCGCAGATTAGTGAGTCGGTCAACAATCACCCAAATGGTGTCGTAGCCTTGCAACATCTTAGGAAGCTTCGTGACAAAATCCATAGTGATGTTGTCCCACTTCCATTCAGGTATCTTGGGTTGTACCAACAATCCTGATGGTCTTTGATGTTCGGCCTTAACCTTAGCACAGGTCAAGCATTTGCTACATAGGTGGCGATGTCGGCCTTCATATTGGGCCACCAATATAGCTTCTTCATATCTTGGAACATTTTTTCAGAACCCGGATGTATAGAGTATTTTGGATTTGTGGGGGAACGTGCCATGATCATAGTTTCGCAAATCACCATCAACAAGGTATCTTACTTCTGCCTTTTGGGCATAGGGTTCACTTCCGCACGGGGTTCCAACTTTTCCGTCCTAATCGCCTCTGGATTTTTAGTATTTTCAACCAACATTCCTCTAACATCTTCATTCTTGATGTTCTTTGGTTTCCGTGCTTCAGTCTGAGCATTCAAGATTTGTTTGGGAAGATCCAACTAATAGTCATAACTAAGGCTCGAACTCTTAACGGTGGTTCTCGTTCCTTCCTGCTCAAAGCATCAGCAATGACATTGGCTTTCCCTGGGTGATAACGAATATCGCTAACTCATAATCACTAAGCAACTCTAAACATCTGTGTTGTTCATGTTTAGTTCACTTTGATTCAAGAATGTGTTGTAAGCTTTATGATCAGTGAATACTATACACTTGGTTCCGTATAGATAGTGCCTCCAAATCTTGAGAGCGAACACTACTGCTCCAAGTTCCAAATCATGAGTAGCTATAGTTCTTCTCATGAATTTTCAGACTGACGTGATGCTAAGAAATACACCTTTCTCTTTGCAATCAACACAGCACGCCCTAACCCTTTTTGATAGCGTTTCAGTATGCGTATATGAAATATTCGCTTCTTTCAGGTAATGCAAGGATGGTGCATACACAATTCTGCGTTCAACAATTGAAAAAGTTGCTCTTGTTTATCGCCCCAAACAACTTGACTTCTTTGGGTGAGCATGGTCATCGGTTCACAGTTTGGTGATCTTCGAAAACCCTTCAATGAATCTTCGATAATTACCCAGCAAGACCTAAAATTGACGAATCTTTCGTTGGTGACTTAGGAGATGTCCAATCTTTAATGGATTCAATCTGGCTGGGTAATCCAATTGAATTCCTTCACTATCAATCACGTGATCCGAGGAACTGTACTTTGGAATCTAAAAGTCACACTTGGAAATTTGGCATTACAACTCTCTTTCTTAAGCAACTCTAATATTTAGCTTAAGGTGCTCTTCGTGTTCTTGCTTGTTCTTTGAATATATCAGAATATCATCAATAAAGACAATCACGAATTTATCCAAATATGGTTTGCACACCCGATTCATAAGGTCCATGAATACTGCAGGTGCGTTTGTCAAACCAAACGGCATAACTTGAAATTCATAATGGCCGTAACGAGTTCTGAAGGCAAACAGTCATCGGAATGTCTTCTTCTCGAACCTCAGTGGTGATAACTGACCTTTAGGTCGATTCTTCGAGTTGGGACACCGACCCTTGAAGCTGATCAAATAAATCATCAATTCTGGGGAGTGGATAACGGTTCTTCACTGTTAGTTTGTTTAATTCCCGATAGTCAATGCACATCCGGAATGATCCATCCTTCTTCTTGACAAACAAGACCGAAGCTCCCCAGGGTGAGGAACTGGGTCTTATAAAGCCTTTGTCGGACAGCTCTTTCAGTTGCTCCGATAACTCTTTCATTTCAGAAGGCGCCAATCGATAAGGTGCCCGTGCTACAGGTGCAGCACCAGGTACCAAATCAATTTGAAACTCCACTTGTCGAGTCGGAGGAAGACCCGAGAGGGGCCCCGACCAAGTCCTCAGGAAATACTTCAGGAAAGTCTTGAACTATTGGTACGTCCTCAAGTCGCTTCTTCTCTGACTTGTCTTCAACCTCTTTTGCAGTGACATGTGCCAAAAAGATAGGAAATCCTTTTTGCATGTACTTCTGCGTTTTAGTGCACGAAATGATGTTTAATCGTGTCACATTTCCCTGGTTAGTCATCAACTGTGATATGTTAAGGTTTCATTTTCCCAGGGGATGGAACAATTCTTCTCGGCACACAAAATGACGACTTGGTACTTTGCAACCATCCATACTGGATATAGCATCGAAGACTATCCAAGTTCGAAACTACCAAGTTCTACATGCATTAAGTTTATGTTGAATGGATGGTTTAGGAAGTTTAATGTGAAACCCCTAAGGATAGTGTTTAACCCAATTATTCTTTCGTCGGCTAATTCAACATCATAATAGTGATCTAAGGTAGATGATGTGATGTCAATTTGGGAGCTAAATGCAGTAGACACAAAACTCCTATCGGCACCCGTATCAAATAAGTTATACGCATAGCGGTTGTTTAGAAGGAATGTACCCGCAATGTCGTTGTCTGGGTTTGCCCCCGTATTTCCAACCACATACACCTTTGCTGGAGCCCTATCATTCCCAGCTTGATTACCACGATCATTGTTTTTCAGTTTTGGGCAGTTTCTTTTAAAGTGTCCTTGAGCTCCGCACTCATAGCAACCATTTCCCTTCTTAATATTGTTGTTGTTGTTGCGGTTGTTGTTGTTACAGTTGTTGTTGTTAGCATTTGCAGGTCGGCTTCTACAATCCTTGGCCAGATGGCCAACCTTTTTGTAGTTATTGCACCTAGGTGGACAAGGACCTTCATGATTGTAATCACACTTGGAACACAGATATTTAGACCCGGCATATGGTTTCCTGTCACTATTGCCTGCAGTGTAGGCCTGGCCTGTGTTCTGCCTCTTATTCTGCTGTTGTTGGTTTTGATTGTTCTTGGAAAGATCATCATACTTTCTTTTCTTTTCTGCCTGACGTTCAGCATAGGCATGGGTCTTCTCATCCATCAACTCAGTTGTAAACTCGATAGCCTCTTGCATGGTTTTCGGCTTTGATGCCTTTACACTGCCAAGTATCATATCGGGCAAGCCACCGATATACTTTTCAATCTTGTCTACCTCTTCTGGGAACATCCTGGCACACATCAACGCTAGTTGCTGAAATCGTCGATTGTAGGCCACCACATCGGTGCCCTTAACCTTAAGATTCCACATCTCAGTCTCAATCTTCTTGATCTCACCCCTCGGGCAGTATTTATCAGTCATCATTTTCTTCAGTGTTGCCCATGGCATGGCATGAGCTGCTTCGGGAGTAGTGGTCTTAACATGGGCATTCCACCATGTAAGAGCATCGTCTTGTAGAGTGCAAGTCGCAAATTTGACTTGACAAGATGTTGTGCAATTGCTAATGCTAAACACAGACTCCATTTTCTCAAACCATCGAGTGAGTCCGACGACTCCCTCAGTGCCTTTAAAGTCCAAAGGTTTGCATTTCAGGAATTCCGAGTAAGAGCATTCGCGAACAGCTTGTGCTGGCCTTGGTCCTGAACCATTGCTGTCGTAGCCATTCCTAACTCTGCTTGCTTCTGCTTCAGCCATTGCAGCAGCAACTCCTCGGTCAATTAAGGCCTGAAGTTGTGCCTCAGTAACAGTTGTGGTGGTTGTTGCATTTGGGGTTGGTGTGACTGGTGTTGACCTTGTGGTTCGTTTTGGTGCCATTTTCTTCAATCACAAGAAAATACAATACCCGTTAGATTTTAATACAATCATAACGTGACATAACATATGCATCATAAATAAAATAAGATCACATCACACAGTGAAACATACAACCAACACAAGATCGACATAACATAATACATCCATTCCATATATAATCTGGAAATATACATGATCTGTTTGGTACACAATGATTCCCTATCGCTAGGTTACAAAATGAAAATCAACCTAGAGCCCTACTAGCCGGGAGTTACCCGTAATACTTAGTAGGCTATACAACATAGCTAAACAAAAGACAAAAGATCCATACCGGATAGCTAATCAAAACAAAAGATCTATACCGCCTGCTAGCTGGGAGTAACCCATAAAAACTTAGCAGGCTATATAGTATAGCTACAATATGGTAGAAAAGTAACCCTAGGCACTACTACCAGTATCCTCTAAGGTGTCATCGCGTGCTCCAGCCTCCAAAGCCTGAATACGCATGATATGCCTCGTCGCGCGATCATCCGCGTCCTGACGCTGCCACTCGTGGCGACGCGCCTGAGTCTCTAACACTGTAACCCGTGCCTCTAATGCCCTGCTGTAAGCCTCAGATCTAGCCAAGTCCTGACGGGTCTGAATACTCTCTTGCTCGTAAGCAAGTCTCTCTCTCCTCAATACCTCAATCTCAGCTCTCACAGCTGCACGATCCTTCTGGGCATCGTGATGTCGTGAGTAAAACTCTTTTTTCCGAACTTCTCTACTTTTTTTTTTTTAATGGAACATTCTCTTGGTAATGTGTGTCTCAAGTTGACCACCTCTAAGGCAGCCATCATCCTCCTCTCAGTATCTCGGACCCTAGTCTCCACAGTGTCTACAGAACTGCAATCGACCCTACGGGCCATAGTGGGTCCTGGCTGTCTCGCAGCAGCAGCAGCAGAACTCTCCCCAACCTCACACCCAGGTCTGGGAGCAGTAAGTAGTAGCCTCTTCTGAGGCGGCGTGTCAGCCTCGGGAATATCAGCTCTGCGGCTAGTGGATGGTGCAGGTAGTGGTATAGGTAACAATGGTGGTGTCCCTGATGGGAGTAGTGGATGATAGGTGGATGGTGCTGCAGCTCTCATCTGAGCCATGGCTGCTCTAGTACGTGGGGGTCGGATAAGTGAGGGTAAAAAGGATGGTGGTGGTGGAGGTGCAGAAGCAACCTCAGTAATGTATGCCTCTATAGGTGCCTCATCCTCAGCTGGCACTAAGTCCTCAGGGTGCTCAGGCTCAGGAATGTACACTGGTACATGATCCTCCAGCTCCATGGGATCAGGTACATACTCTGGAGAACGTGGTGCCTGCTCCAGTAACTGTCTGGCAGCCTCCTCGTAAGGATCCTCAGATGGGATACTCCATGATCGTGCCTCAGAGTGAACAGAAGTATAGGTAACTGCGGAATCAGCTAACATGACTGCTGTGACCAGCAGAAATAACTTATATGAGTATATTATATAAGGCTCTTATTGCAATATACGTAATATATTATAAACACGTATATCAATTATGAATGCATTTAGTATAACTAACTAATGCAACAACTAGTGTGTCCCGTAAAAACCCCTTTTTATGAATGCAATGTTTGAAAACGGTTATAGTCCAGCAAAACATTTGACCTGGTTCTCTATAACCTTGGCTCTTGATACCAATCTGTAACACCCCCAAATTGGGTCGCAGCGGAATACAGATATCCAGGGCGTGTTACTTCTCAGATTAATAGTCAAGATAGATATGAACGACAAAATTCATTTAAAATGATACATGGATTTAATAAAAGACTTGTTTACACAAAGCATGCAGCTTACTGTTCAGTGTTTGATATTATAAGATTGACAATACATTCCCAAACATATTTAACATCCAAATCTTTAGCGTGATAACCAAAAGTGTCACCAATGTATCCCTGGCACCTCGTGCCTATTGACCACCTGAAAACATTGCTTTAAAACGTCAACAAAAATGTTGGTGAATTCATAGGTTAGTAAATTATAATATGCAGGACCGCAAGACTTTCCCCGTGATAATGCAACAGATGCAGACATCACAAAATCCAATTACGTTTTCCTAAGCTCATGACACTGAAGCTCGACAATTATATTCGCAATAATAAATATTGCTATTCTGCCTGATCAGATGTTCAACCCTTAAACATCCCAAATCCGACATGCTATAACGTTCATTCCCGGTGATAGCTAATCACCCAAACGGGGAGGTCAATCCCAAATAGATCTATTCATAACATTCGCGCTCACATAATGTAATTCACAACTACATCTATGCAATTGACAGTTCATGATAATGGGCTCAACTTGGGTTATCGCTACTTAGGCAAACACGTAATCAATATAAAATATACACTTGCGTCCAATTTATAAAACAAAGCATGTTTCCACCCCAAAGTTATAAATCATTGAAATCGTAAAAATGTGGGGCTATGAACTCACCTTGAGTTACTGATAATCCAATTATCACAGATATACTCGTATAATCGAATAAATAATTCAATCGTCTTTGTAAAATAATGTTTATAAAGTTTAGGACATCTATAAATATTATATAAATGATTCTAAAAATGTTTCGCAAAAATTTATATTGAAAACGAACCAACACTATTCACGTCACGAAATAGTGCACAAGTTTAAAATAGTGTGTAACTTTCGAGTTTTAAGCCTGTTTCATACGTTTCTTATGTCTACGCTTTCGTATTAAGATGAGTTATCAAAATATTACATTTTCATATTTTGACCTACTGGTGAACAGTACTTTTTACTGTTCATGACAGTTTATAAAGTTATTTTTATAAACTTAGTTATCGTAAACTCGTAAACGTCGTATTTTATTCGTTTTAACTCTGTTTTTAGTGATTCTTTCGAGCATGTCTTCGTTTTTAAAAGTTCTATCATATTAATGATGTTTTCAAAATGTTATTTACTGATGTGAACAGTAACTTTTATAAAAATAGTTTTATAAAAGTATTTATTGTTGTAAACTTGCGAAATTCATAACTCCTTTGTTATTGATTGAAAAATTACGATTCTTATTGTTTTAGAATCCTAAAAATAAGTACTATCTGTGAAAAATAATAAACTTTATATTTTAGAAGTATTTTATAACTTGTTTTTATAAAATTTCTTTTATAACGTGTTTGATTAACGTATAACTCGTAAACTACGTATCTTCTTCGTTATTAATCTGTTTTTTGAGTTTCTTACCTTTTTGGAATCGTTATGAGACGTACTATTTTATAAAAATGTCAAACCCACTATTTTGAATTAGAATCAAAATAGCCCTTTTATGACACTTATATATATATTCATTTATAACTTGTTTTATATACTTTTCAACTTAATAAAATACCACAAGTCTTTCACAAGCCTTTTAATCCGTTTTTCGAGTTTCTTATCTTTTTGGAATCGTCATGAGGTGTATTATCTTTATAAAATGTAAAATCCACTGTTTGAAATTCGAATTATAAACAGCCCCTTAAGAATCCATACTTATACTTTTATTTAAAGCTTATTTTATGTACTTTCACTTTTGTAACTTACCACAAGTCTCATATACCATATGTATTATAAGTGATACATATAATATTGTCCATAAGTTCATTCTTTGCCCAAATGTCCATGGTGACAAGATTTACAAATCCTAATTAACACTTAAAAAACCCTAACTCATTATTGTAAAACCCTAATTTATTAGTATATCCATATTCATTTTTTATACATAAACCAAGTGTGTAAAGTACTTACATACATTTTGTAACTAATTATACCATAAATATTAACATGGACTATTAAGTCCTAATCATCATTAAATGTCATTTGCATTTGTTACTATGTAAAAATACTTAAAATAACTTATAAACCCTAATTAATACATTCATTTTTTTTGCTTAACCAAGAGTTGTAAATCACTTATGTGTCCTTTTTTAAGATGGATGTCATTAACATCTCATGAGATATGTGATTGTGTTAAAAATCATATCCACAAGTAGTTGTTCATTTAACATGTTTAATAACCTAAATGGTGATTTCATTACATTAGCAATCATATACATAAAAAAAAAACTCATAAATATGAAAGTTTAAAGGTTTATGAAGAACTTATGATGAAGATGGTGATGAGAAATAAGTGCTCAACTCTTGTTTTAGACACAAAAACCAAAGCTGCATATCTGCGAAAACCCTATTTTAGGTTTTGAACCTAATCTTTCCTGTTCTTGATAATTACTTGCATACGGCTGGGGTAACCAATGCTGAGAAACTTTTTGATATCTTAGGTATGTTGAGTTTATGTGTGTATAGGTTGTATAAAATTTTGTATGGATTTAGTTAAAGGGGTGTTTGATGCCGTGGGCATGTAAGGAGACAAAGGAAGGATTTTTGTGATTTTTACTAAGTGTTATGAGTTGTATATGATATCTATTACATGATACTTGCATTATATGGGATGGAATGGTCAAAAAGTATGCAATAGTTGGTCAAGAAACATATGGAGGGTCTTGAGGAAGACTTATGGTCCTAGGCATGGCCATATGCACTTGTTGTTCCCTAATAGTTGAGAACATCCCATGAAAACATGGAGGGATGTTCTTAACTTAGATATTTTGGTTTTCTTATGGATATTGCTATCCCTATCCGGCCATATGTACAATGTGGTGATAATATGGAGTAAATTTTGGGTATTGGGTATAAACGTGGGTATTTGTGAAAGCGTAGAATTATTTTTGTGGTTCCGGGTATGCCTAAACTTAATTTATCGCGAAACGTATACACTTTAGTAACCTGTTAAAAATAAATTGTAACAAAGACCTAATTTTATAAAAAAATTATTTAATACTTGCTTGATGTAAACGTTTAATTGTTTGGTGCCTGTTTACAATGAACGCTAATTTTTAGCTTACGCGATTTTACTTAATACATGAAATTACAAGCAAAAGCGTACGACACTAAAAATAAAATAGTAGATTTATCGACATCGTCAATGACTTGAAAACACGGGGTGTTATAATTTTTACAGGAAACAACTAATAGGAATTGCGTGCATAAAATTTTCCAAGAAAACGAATGTGAATTTAAACAGCCCCTGGAGACGGTGTCAGGATATATCCTCAAGGCGTCAGGATTTATCCTGACGAAATCGCGTCTCCAGAACTGTAAAAATTCGAATTTTATTATTTTTGAAAGAATAATTTTGTATAATTTTCATAATTTGTAATTTTCCTAAAACTTGCAGAAAACCACGATTTCATCTAGGCACATTCCATCATGTCTTTATTTGCTTTCGTAATATCAAAACCCTAATCATATCATTGTATATTATTATCCTGCCAATTTTACGCTAGGTGTATTGTTTCTTGTCCAAGTTACATTTGATGAGGAAAAGCCCAAGAGTTTTGAGGAGTTTCATGTAGACGATTCTTGAATGACGATTTAGCCAACTCATCATTTGATTCTTCTCCTTTATTAAGCAAAACCAGGGGAGTACTAATTTATTTTGCCTTTTTCTTTTCACTTTATCCGTTTATTTGGGTACTTTTAAGAACATTGGTGGTGTGTCTTCGTGTAGGTTGTTATCTATTATCAAGTTTTACCATTTATTTTATGCCGACTATTCCTAAAAACAACCCTTTAACGGGCAGCGTACTCGATCAGTTGTAGCTTCATGGTAAGTAGGGTGTCGATCACTAAGAGCGAGAGCGTTAACTCCTAATTCTATCAGTATTTTAGTACTAAATTAATCTAATTTATGTTAAACCTAAGTTAAACCTAAACTAATGATAAAGGGGATTTCAGCCTGAGAGACTGGCACAATTTTGGTGTTGGGATTAAAAGCCTTCTTAATGCTGCTAGTATTACTATTGGTTATATCAGAGTTAATGCTGCTCAGTTGTGTTAGTACTGCTCAAGAACTTCAAAGAAAAAATGCTAAGTATTTACTACTGCTAGTACACAGTTAGTACTGCTAGTATACAGTTAGTACGACTAGTGTAAAGTTACTACTGCTAGTGCATATTAGTGCTGCTTAGAGACTTAGAAGAAAAACTGCTAAGTAGTTACTACTGTTAGTACAAAAGTTACTACTGTTAGTACAAAGTTAATGCTGCTAGTGAAGAAGTTAGTACTACTGAGTTAGTTAGTACTACTTATGTGATTTATATGAATTATTTGTGTAAAAGATATGTATAACTTATTTGTTTAAAAGATTTGATTTGATATTCTTAGGAAAGTATTGTAAGCCGAGTAGGACTCCTTGGTGTATTAAAGGAGGTCCTAGGGCATAGAGTTTGATATAGTTTTCATAATGTATCAAAAATGAGTAATTCATAGAATTATCATAGCTTCAATGTCTTTGTAACCCTAATACTTTGAGAGTTTTCGTATTATTAATAATATTGGAGCTTTTGTTTGTTGAATTATATGTTCATATAATTACCGTTTCATTTATAGTTCTTCTTAATGTTAAAGATTAGATTACGTTTATAATTCATAATTATTTCAAAACAAAGTTTTAATATAGTTGTGTTAGGATGTTATCTATTATAACTAATCCTTATACAAGCTTATGGAATTCGATCTATTAAAGTGGGATCACAAAGTGGTATCAGAGCTTGTTGCTTTGAGAAACTTTTCCAGAAGATATGGATCAAGATTCTGCACACATGGTGGCTGCATCCAAAGTTCCTATGCTCAAACCGGGTGAGTTTGAGTTATGGAGGATGAGGATTGAACAATACATCCAGATGATTGACTATCCACTGTAGGAAGTCATAGATAATGGTGCAACCTTGCCAAAAACAGTAGTTGTGGAAGGTGTTGAAAAAGTGATGCCTATTACATCTGCTGAAGATAAGGGTCAGAGAAGATTAGAAGTAAAGGCTAGAAGTACTTTATTGATGGGCATTTCCAATGAAAATCATTTAAAGTTTAACTCTATAAAAGATGCTAAGCTGTTGCTGGAAGCTGTTGAAAAGAGATTTGGTGAGAATGCAGCTACTAAGAAGACTCAAAGAAATCTCTTAAAATGGCAATATGAAAACTTCACTGCTCCAAGATCAGAGATGCTTGATCAAACCTTTGATAGGCTTCAAAAGTTTGTGAGTCAGTTAGATCTTTTGGATGAAAAGCTTTCACAAGAAGATGTTAATCAAAAGTTATTAAGAAGCTTGTCACCTGAGTGGAACACGCATGCTGTTGTGTGGAGGAATAAAGCTGAGTTAGAAACAATGAGCATGGATGATCTCTATAAGAACCTTAAGGTGTATGAACCAAAATTCAAAGGGATGTCTAGCTCAAGTTCAAACACACAGAACATGGCTTTTGTGTCCTCTGTAAATACAACCATCCAGCAGCTCTAATGAACGCTGTTAGTCGACTGCTCATGGAGTTTCTATGCTAGCACTCAAGTTATTGCTGCCTTATTATACAAATATTGATAACTTGAGTGATGCTGTAATTTTTTATTCTTTGCTAGTCAACCAAATAGTCCTCAACTTGCACATGATGACTTGCAACAAATCCATCCTGATGGAATAGAAGAGATGGATTTGAGATGGCAAATGGCCATGTTGACTATGAGGGCTAGAAGTTTTTGAAGAATACATGAAGAAAGCTTAACTTCTTAATGGAAATGAGGACATTGGTTTTGATAAGTCCAAAGTAGAGTGTTACAACTGCCACAAGAGGGGACATTTTGCTAGGGAGTGCAGAGCTCCAAGAAATCAAGATAACAAGAACAAGGAAATCTCAAGAAGGAGTGTGCTTGTGGAAACAACTACTTCCACAGCTTTAGTGTCATGTGATGGTCTTGGTGGATATGACTGGAGTGATTAGGCAGAGGAATGACCTAATTATGCACTCATAACTTACTCATCTTCAAGTTCTAAGAGGTATCCAATGATTCAAATTGTCAATTCTTGTTGAAACTATTAAATTACTTAAATCTCAAAATGATCAACTATTAAGGAGATTTAGAGAAATCTAGTTTAATGGTTTTAGGTTATAAAATAGGTTTAGAATCAGTGGAAGAAAAACTTGAATTTTATAAAAAGAATGAGTCTGTTTATGTAGAAAACATTAATGGACTTAAAATGGGTTATTCAGTTGGATTAAATAACTATTAGAGAGCTTAGGAAGAAGCTTGAAAAAATTCAAAAAGAAAAAGATAGCATTTAATTTAATGTAGATAAATTTGAAAATGTATCTAAAAGTTTAGACAAGCTCATAGAGTGTCTAATTGTGTTAATTGTAAAGGAAGGCTTTAGGCTATTGAAAAATATAATGTTGTTCCACCTCCTACACAGGAATTTTCATACCTCCTGCACCCTGATTTGTCTTTTTATTGGTTTAGATTGAGTTTTGTTAATAAGCATGTTAGTTGACACATAAAGTTGATGAAGAAGTAAAAAGAGAAACAACAAAAAAAAAAAAAAAAATGTCTAACGTAGTTGATGTCTTTTTTTTTTATGATGATTCCCTAATTATTAAAGATTAGGTGTCAAATAGTGAGGAAGAAAATGTGTCTCAAACTAAAACTGAGAAGAAAACAGTTAAGCATAGTATTGCTAAGATAGAGTTTGTCAAACCTAAGAAACAAGAGAAAACTGTCAGAAAAACTAATAAAAAGTTGAGAAACATAGGCAAAAACACTCTCAGTCCAAGAGGCAATCAATGGACAAATTAGAACAAAAATGTTGTCTCAAAAACTAGGGAAGCAATTTTTTTATGAGAATATTTAATAAGGCCCGTTATGTGTGTGGAAGCTTTGATCATTTGCATGTTGATTGCAATTATCCTTCTAAAATCAGTTTCAAAATCAAAGGATGGTAAAACTTGTTTGGAACAATGCTCAAAGGGTGAATCATCAAAACTTTGCTAAAAAGACTCACCCTTGTGCTAAAAAGAACATGGTTCCAAGAGCAGTACTAATGAAGTCTGGCTTAGTATCAATTAATACTGCTAGACAAGTTAATGTTGCTCACTCAAAAACAACAGTAAATGCTGCTAGACCAATGCCATATCTTTCTAAAACAACACATTCAACTGTTAAAAGGTCCATTCATAAGAACACAACATTTAAAAATAGTAATATTGATCAAAGGGTTAATACTGTTAGTGGTAAAAAAATTAATACTGCTAGGCCAAAAGCAGTAGTTAATGCTGTTAAAGGAAATAGTTTTAATACTGTTAAGGCCTCAGCTTGTTGGGTTTGGAAACCAAAGACTAAAGTTTTAGACCATGTTTCTAAATACAACAATGCATCAATCACCCTAAAGAAGTTTGATTATATTGATGCACAAGGTATAGGATCGAGTCAGTGATGGCTTTAGGTCCCAAAATAAACTGATTTCTTATCTAATTGTAAGGCAATCACAAGTGAATTTACAGGATCAAGGAATGATTGATACGTGTAGCTCAAGCACATGCATGGAAACATGTCTATCTTACAGACTATGAAGAGATAGATGGAGGATATGTTGCTTTTGGAGGAAACCCCAAAAGAGGAAAAATCATAGGAAAAGGTTTTTCTAGTAGAGTAACACCTTTATATCCAACAATGGTGGTACAAAACCAAGCAGAATTTGGTGAAGGTTCAACAATTCTAACTGATCCCCATCACACACCCACCATTATTCAACCATCTACTCAACCACAAAAGACACAAAAACCTAGGAAGCCTAAAAGTAAGGACACTCAGGTACCTCAGCCTAGTAATCCTAGTGGCAATGTTACATACGAGGCTGTCCATAAGGAGATGGGTACCAGTTTGGTGAGGGCATCCACTACTGCTTCTAGCTTAGAAACAGAGCAGGATAGTGGTAACATAACTAAGACCCGATCAAAGGACAACCTTAATGAATCTAGTTCCTTTAGGAACTAGTTTCAGGTGGGTGGTCCCATGTTTTATGCCAAGAAACCATGGGGGATTCTATTGCTGTCAAAATAGGTTTGAGTTGTATACTCTAAGTTTCCAATGTTCACTGCTCGCAAGAGGTAACACACTTTGAAAGTAATGAGGATAGTTGTATAAAAGGATCCCTACGGCATAGTTAGAATTATCATTTCATAGATAGTTATTCTGTAACCTAGGCAGAATATTTGCAATCAATATATCTAAAGTTTTAAGTATTCTTTGTTCTTCTTTGTATTACAAGTTAGATTCCACATAACTTGTAGTATTCACAATCATAGTTTCTCATATAGTTAGTTTGGATTTATCCAGGTTAACTAAGCTTTAACAGGCTAAAGAAGATCTGTGTATTGGGACTTCACAAAGCTTTTGAATCATTAAAAGAGAAACTCACATGTGCTCTTGTGATCGTAAGCCCAAATTGGAATCTTCCGTTTGAACTTATGTGTGATGCAAGTGATTTCGCAGTTGGAGTCGTCTTAGGTCAAAAAGATGGTAAAAACTTTCACCCAATCTACTTCGCAAGCAAAACCCTTAATCCAGCTCAACAAAAATACACCGTAATCGAAAAAGAACTTATGGCTGTAGTTTTTGCATTTAATAAATTCAGATCCTATCTTATTCTCTCAAAAACTATTGTTCACACTGATCATTCAGCTCTAAAGCACTTCTTCAAAAAGCAAGATGCTAAACCATGCCTTATTCGATGGATCTAACTTTTACAAGAATTTGACATAGAAATCAAAGACAGAAAAGGAACAGAAAAATGTTGCAGCCGATCACTTATCCCGAATCAAAAATGATGAAACAAGCGATGACAGTAAAGTCGATGATAATTTTCCTAGAGAAACTCTTATGGAAATCAATACTAAAGACGAACCTTGGTTCGCAGACTTTGCAAACTACCTAGTCGGTAATATGATACCAAAAGGAATGACGTACCAACAAAAGAATAAATTTTTCTCTGACCTCAAACACTACTTTTGGGAGGAACCTTACCTTTTCAAAGTATGTTCCGACGGTATGATCAGACACTGTATATCTGGATCAGAAACTCGAACCATTTTGGATCAATGTCACTACGGACCAACCGGTGGACATTATGGACCCAACATAACTACTAAAAAGGTTCTTGATTCAGAATTTTACTGGTCAACAATCATCAAAGAAGCTCATACTCTAGTTCGCTTATGTGAAGCATGCCAAAAGACCAGAAATATATCAAAACGTGATGAGATGCCCTTAAACAACATTCAAGTATGTGAAATTTTTGAAATATGGGGTATCGACTTTATGGGACCATTCCCGAAATCATATAAGTTTAAATACATTCTAGTCATTGTTGATTACGTATCTAAATGGGCCGAAGCTCAAGCTTTACCAACCAATGATGCCCGAGTAGTAGTCACCTTTCTGAACAAACTATTCTGCCATTTCGGAATGCCCAAAGCTATAATCAGCAACAGGGGTACTCACTTCTATAACAAAATAATGGAAAAAACCATGAAAAGATATGGAGTTAACCATCGCTTCTCTACATTTTATCACCCTCAAACTAGCGGTCAAGTTAAAAACACAAACAGAGCTCTCAAAAGAATTCTTGAAAAAACTGTTAAAGATAATCCTGCTATTTGGTCAAGAAAACTTGATGACGCTCTATGGGCTTTTTGCACTGCCTATAAAACACCTACCGGTACTACACCATACAAACTAATATATGGAAAGAACTGCCACTTACCATTCGAAATTGAACACCGTGCATACTGGGCACTGAAAAATTACAACCCAGATCTCATCGCTGCTGGTGAGAAAAGAAAGTTTTAGTTACATGAGTTAGACGAACTTAGATACCAAGCCTATGAAAACTCTCGTCTATACAAGGAAAGAACCAAAGTCTGGCATGATAGAAAATTAAGAATGAGAAAAGAATTCAAACAAGGAAATATAGTTCTTCTCTTTCACTCAAAATACAAATTTAAACAACCGAAGCTCAGATCTCGATGGTTAGGACCATATGTAGTGAAACATCAATATCCATCCGGATATGTTAAACTTTATGGAAAAGATGGAAAGACGTTCATAGTCAATGGCCATCGACTCAAACTATATCATGAAGAAGACAATAACTCAAGGGAGGCAGTTACTCCTTTCTTCCCAAAAGAATGACTCTCGAAGTACGAGTCTAGCTAACGACTCTCTTAAAAATTAAGCGCTTCTCGAGAGGCAACCCGTGCTTCACTTAAGTGTGGAGGAGTCCCTCCTCCATTCTTCTACTAATATCTTTTATTTATTTTCAAAAAAAAATCAACAAAAATATTTTCTTTTTTTGTGCTCTTGTATGTTTACTTTTATGCAGATACTTTAGCCTTAAGATATGGAAAATTACAAAGTATGCTCAAGATAGCTCTGCTACAGCTATGCATTTCTTTATGCCCTGGGAAGTACCGTTATCCTTTAATTTTCCCTATTTTATCTCTATTATCAGTTATCACATTGAGGGCAATGTTCAACTTAAGTGTGGAGGGGAGCCAAATAGGAAAAATTAATCATATCCCTCTATGTTTGCCCTGTTAAAAACTTTCCAACTGATATTTTATGAAAAATTCTAATTATATGTTTTCAAATTAAAGTAAAAAATGCTCTTAGTAAGGCAAGTCTAACCAGATTGACATTATAGCTAACACACCCCAATCCACTAAATTGTGAAAATCTTAAGCCTTTAGAATATTCGGGTATCCACTTTTGATACCTAAGATAATTGATGCCTTTAGCTTGTTCGAGTTAAGGTTTGAATGCAGTCATATGTATTTATTTCATCGTTACGAATGTGTACATATGGTCTTTGTCGCCTTTTCTGGAACATTGGTATTGGTTGATAATTATGTTTGAGAGAGCCGGTAATTTAAAAGCTCTAGAAATTATGCTTAATCATCATTTACTAGACCGAAGCCTATCACATGAAATGTATCCCATAAGTCCTTGTTCCTGCAAGCACTCCTTTTAATGCTATATTACTAAAATATCTGAAAGTTGAATGAAGAAGCTCTGTGCCAAGCCTTATGTTGCAAAAAAATGTTATATATGTGTGTTATAATAGTTCAAAGAAATAAAGACTTATGTTCGGTGCATGAAGATTGGATCCTCTCTAGTACTAAAGTTCCGCCCTTCGGTTAGGTTTATGTGTTAAGTACAAGCCTATGGTAGCTGTCTAGATTATGTCTGTGCATATTAAGTGTTCTTCACAATAGCATATTTAACCCTATCTAAGTGGTTGAGTGAATTTAAAAATCAAACACTATTCATGTGTGAGGTGCTATGTTATATGTCTATGCCTGAAAAGCTATCCAATATGCAAACTCCTATAAAAATCCATTTTTTCTTCAAGTCACGACAAATGCTTTCATTTTTTCGCTTCCATTGCTTGAGGGCAAGCAATAAGCTAAGTGTTGAGGGATTTGATAACGCCCAAATTATACATATTTATATGGCGTTATTTACGTATATTTGATCATTTCACATGAACTTTTGGTACTTAATTAGCTTGAATTGCTTATAGGTTCACTTAAAGATATTACAGGCCCAAGCTCAAGAATCTATACACTTTGGGAGGCGAATACAAGAAAAGAAAGATTTCTAGCAAAAGTTCATGAAGTCTGCCGTACTTATAACATTGTGCGCCATACTTTTTCCCGAAGTTTGAAGAATTAAAGTCTAATAAATGCACCTGCATTATGCGCCACACTTTTTCCAACACTTATAAGTTATTTTCAACTATCCGAGTAGTCATCTTTATTATCATTGGTAAAACTAAAGTTATTTTCAAAAATTTTAAAGTCTACTTTCTTTCTGATTATCTGAACACTACTCTAATCCCTGTGGACGACCTGGTCTTACCTAAAAAGATTATACTACATACGTGGGTTATACTTTTACCCGTGTGTTTCCATATAATTATTCGATATTTTCAGTCTTATAAATTTAAAGCTTTTGAAACACATCAGCGAGTAATTCTATTTGACATATAAAATGCTTCCTTTTAAATTGAGCTTCGATGTCATGAGCTTAGCGCAACAGTAAATTTCTTTTATGTGAAGTTGTATCTCCTATAACTGTCACGTGCGTACTGTGAACTTGTGGTCCACTTTTCATATTAAATTCAAACCTATGAATTCACCAACTTTATGTTGACGTTTTAGCATGTTTTTCTCAGGTGCTTAGCTATGAATGTCTTTGCTTGCTTGTTGGTGTTGCCTTGCATTGGACCGATTTTCAAGAATTATTATTATCTATGTTAACATCGTTGTCAAACTTTAAAACTTTTTATTCACTTCCGCATATTATCATTGGGCCTATGTAAAACTTTAACTATTTTAATTAATGCAACGATGTTGGATTTTTAAACGTACCCTTAGAGGTCGTTCTTTGTATCTTGTGTGATGTGTATTATGATGTCACGCCCCTGACACGTGTTTCGGACTAGGCCCCGTTTGGGGGTGTGACACACATCTCCACCACTAGAGCTAAGGAGTAACAAGTTTATAAAGGTAAAATAGGTTTTTATTATATGGCTTAGGGTTGATCATTCTACAATCTTTCACAAAAAGTACCACACCAACAAGGCAGCTAAAGCATACATACATGGCTGTAACGACGGAATAGACATGTGTGTTCGATCACATCCTCATTCGATTTTAACCAAGGGTCAGGATGAAGAATGATATAGGGTAGGGATCTTCTAACTTTCACCAATAGTAATAAACCAACAAGGTAGCTGAGACATGCATAAATGGCCGTAACAACAAAATAGATATGCATGCTCGATCACATCCTCATTCGCTTAAAACCCATGGTTAATGATTAGGAAAGGGAAATAAATTGTTTGTTAAATAAAAATTACGAAATAAATAGACTAGGTCCAAGATATAAGTTGTTAGACACTTTTTCCTGGCCGTTATCATGATTAAGACATAACTATCTACAAACGTATTGCTCATTGATAAAAAACAACAACCTAAGTTGGCATTTCCGTAACGGTCAACTTCCCAATCATCCCATACTTTACATACTTTTACAAGACAAGTGGCGATATCTATCACTTTATACAAAACTTCACATCGTTGACTTATAAGACGTATCAACGAATAATCGATCCTTCGTATAATTCCTTCGGTCTAAACTTTTGCGAAACGATTATCTTCAAGCTTTCCTCCTCTCTTTTTTTGCAATTTTTCTAACTTTTTTGATTTTTTTCACTATACTATACTACGAAACTCGGTGTAATTTCACCATCTTCACGATCATAATAACTCCGGATAATTCCTACGATAATTCTTCATTCTTCGGACGTACCAATAATTGCGTTGGTAGTAAAAATACATGAGTTTTGACTACTTTATACATTCTCATTTGCAATGTGCAAATTTCTTCCCAACCGTACCAAAGATAGAAAATTGACACAAGACTCGGGAAATACATACTTTACACTTTAAGCAACTAGAAACTGATAAATGGACTTAATCTAACAGGGTAGGCTAAGGTGTAAAGGTGTAACGAAACAAACAGTTGGTGTTATTCCTAAATGATTGGCTCTAACGGACAAGACTACGACTCTACACCAAGAACCATGAATAATTATTCATTTAGAGCTTGGAGACGGCATCGCAACCATAAAGTGACGGCGTCATGAAACTCATGTGAACGCGTCAAGATTCACACGGCGTCATACGTGCCGACTTAAAGTGGATCTAGAGCCATCTACGTGGCGACAGCGTCAGGAGTACAAAGCGAAGCCATCGCAGCGAAATCTCTATAAATATAAAACCGATTTTAGGGTTTCAAGTGTGTAAATTTATGTAACTTTAGGGAGACGAACCCTAGTCTTTGTAGCAGCTTCATAGGCTATTTTTAGAGCCTCAAAACCCTATTGTACTACCTTGGATCCATGTTTTAATTCAAGTAAGGTTATTTATCTTTAATCATTCAATATGTCTATGTGTTGTGTGATTAATTTATCTTCTTGCTTTCATTATGACATCGAGGCAAACCCCCTTTTGTTTTTGCTTATGAATTCTTGAAAGTCAGATTGTATCCTATTATTGTTGCGATCTTGGTTATGAATACGCGTTAGGCTTTTAGAAAATCAACTGTTATCTGTATCGCTGTAGACACGTCAAAAACTCATTGGCAAAAGGATACCACCGGTAACATCTTCATACTACCTTGCCCTCTTATATGGTTTATACCAACTTAAGGTATTTCACATCGAATTAATATACTCTTAGGGTCTTGTAATATCTTTATATACTACCTTACTTGTTGGTTTTGTCCTACCGGAATATTAAATAACGCGGGTTCGTGTAATCGTTCATACCTAGAATACTACAAATTCATCACAAGTGTGACAAGGTGGCAATATTAGGAGAAGCAAGCTGATAAGTAGTGCATGATTAAGTAAATACATTCAATTATCATAAAGTTATCACCAGTAGATTAGATTATAATTAGTTTAGTTAATAGTTAAACAAACCAACCTCTCAAACCATAGATTTACCTGCTTTTTATAAAACATAAAAACACAAAAAAATCTTCCTCAAACCCACTAGAAATTTTGTATACGTGATCAAGAAGCCTTCTAATTATCCCTAGAAAAATAACAACACCCGCGTCCTTGGCCAATACTACTACGTAACAACGGCAAGTACTCTACCTAGGGATGGTAAAACTCGGTAGAGACCTATACGAACGACCGCATCAAGCTTTTGGCGCCGCTGCGTGGGGAATAGTTAGGTTTTGATCATAGTTTAACTTAGTTCTACTCGCTTGAATCCTTTCAAGTGAGACTTTAATTCCGTACATTAGCCTTCTCGTAGTCTATCTTTTCTTTATGTTAATTGTTTCGTAAGCCATTCTCGTCAACTACCATGGGAGACGAGAATCCTATCCGCACTCATGGAGACTACTCCAAACCTAGACACAAGGGATACAAGAGCACCATCGAGCTCCCTGTAGGGAACAATGTGGTACCTCTTCGATCCGACACCATCCGGTTGGTGCAAAACGGATGCTCATTCTACGAACTTCGGTCCGATGATCCAAACCAACACCTCAAGGATTTCCTAAAACTTGTGGACTTACTTGACCTTGACGGTGAAAACAAGGAAAGAACGCGCCTGCATTTATTTCAATTTTCCCTTCGCGATCAAGCTAGCAACTGGCTTGAACGTCTTCTAGCAGGATCCATCACCACATGGAAGGATCTTACTACTCGTTTCCTTGCTAAATTCTTTCCACTGAAAAGGACCGCAAAACTCCGCAGTGATATCTTGATGTTCCAACAACATCATGGAGAATCTCTATCTAAAGCATGGACTCGTTTGAAGGACTTACTCCAAAAATTCTCTCATCGTGGCATCGACCGTTGGCTTTAGATCTAATTTTTTTACGATCATGTCTCCTTTCATCTTAAGTGTAAGATTGACCGCGCCGCCGGCGGCAAACTCCGCGATAAGAATACTGACGAATCTTGGGAAATCATTGAGAACCTCGCTCTCTATGACCATGAGGGCTGGAATGACACAAAAGAATTCGTCAAACCGGTCAAGGCTATTTCTACACCTCAACCCACCTCAAAAACGCCTGACTGAAGACTTTTTAAGCTCGAAGATCAGATTAAGTTCTTACTAAAAGGATCGCAATCGACGCCCGGACCAAGCTCAACACAAATCCCCCAAGCTTATGTCGAAGTAGTCTATTCAGACACCCGCCCACGAAACCAGAATGCACCACCAAAGCAAAGCCCTTTCACTTTTCGCAAATGTACCAGCCAATCCCTCAGCCCCATGTATTAGGGACTACTTTTGAAGCTAGAGTTCGGGACTACATGGCGGCACACACTGAACGAATAGAGAGATTTGAAAATGCCATCTTCAAGCAACGCGAAGAGATCAATGATAGAATGACTGAAATGTTCGGGATTCTTAAAGAACTCACGACTAGCAGAGCTCCTGAAAAAGTATTGATAATGGAAGAGGCTAAATTCCTCGTCACCAAAAACGTAAATTCCATTTCTCTGACCAGAGGGGAGGAAGAAAGGAGTGAAAAAACTAACGTAACAACCGGAGACGACTTTGAAAAACTTACGAAAATGCCAGTCAAGGGAGCCATGAAGGAGGATGAAGCTGAGAACGAGCCAAACAGACCAGCTAAAAAAGAAAAAACAGCCGAGGCACCTAGCTCTCAACCTGTTGAATATTACCTGAAGCATGAGATCAGTGAGAACTTAATAGAGGGACTTGTAGGTAATCATAGGTTCAACGACTCCTTGCCAGGAGAACGAGTCAGAAAAATAACAGGGAAGACATATAATTTATCACCTAGGAGGCATGTTTATAAAGCAATCCTTAGAAAAAAATAACAAGGAAAGAGGACATCGGAAGAAACTTCAAAATACCTTGTAACATAGGGGGCCTGAAACACATGAATGACCTAGTTGACCAAAGATCCGACGTAAATGTCATGCCCCTCTCTACCTACATGAAACTAACCAATGAAAGGCCTTCTGAGACCGACATTAGACTCTCCCTAGCTAGCCACTCGTATATCTTCCCTTTAGGAATAGCTGAGGACGTATTAGTCGAGGTTGCTGAGCATGTTTACCCTGTAGACTTTGTGATTTTGGACATAAAGGAAGACGAAAAGAGACCTTTCATCTTAGGAACACCATTTCTAACAACGGCCAAGGCCGTAATTAAGTTTGACATGGGCACCATAACTTTAAGGTTTGGGAAGAGTAAGATAAGCTTCCATAGGATACTTGAGGCCCTCTGTAAGATCGAGAGAGGAGTTAAAATGACATAGAGCCTATAGCCCCCACTATGACTGTAAATAGGCTAGTCCTAGAATGGGAAGAAAGAATAAAACTTCACCTGGAAAGGAAGATGGAGTTCGACCAATGAAAGAGCAAAAATTTCAAAGGCAAGCGTCCCACTCTTTTTAAAGTAGAAGGCGAAATGGATGATGAAGGATAAGTCACGTAAGGACGTGTGACTTCGAGTCTAGCTACAAGACTTGTAAATAAAGAAAAGCGCTTTTTGGGAGGCAACCCAATATTTACTTTTCCCGCATTTAGGAGTGTCTTGTGTTTTAATACTTTATTATTTGTTTTATTATGTTTGATTTAATTGTAATCATGCTTTGTTTGTTTATAACTTCGTCTTATATGCAATCAAAGGTATTTTGCAACAAAATAAGTGTAGGGGAAATATCGGGTTTTTAAGAACCCAATTTAAACATTTAAAATAAATTGTTTAGATTAATTCGCGCCAGTTTTGAGTCATATGATTGTTATGATAAATTCTAGGTTTTTATGTAGTGCTTTCTTCAGATTTGACTAATAAAATTGCGTACAGGAAATTTCTCAATAAAACGGAGAAGAAATTTTTACAGACGCTAGAGACGGTGTCAGGATTTATCCTGACGGCGTCGCATCTGCAGCTATGTAAAAATTTGAAAATTTTCAAGTATTTCTAAAAAATAAATGTGCAATATTTAAAATTTGTAATTCTTTTGTAAACCTGCAGAAAACCTATAATTATATCATTACTCTCATCCTATCTTTACTGCTTTCATAGAGTCAAAACCCTAAACTCTCATTGTATATTTATCTATCCTGCCGATTTTATGCTTGGTATAGTTGTCTTTGTCTTTGATTACAGGTTATATTTGATGAGAAGAAGCTTGGAAGTTCTTAGGAAGTTTCATTGAATGATTCTTGGAGGACGATTTAACCAGTTATCACATGTTTCTTCTTCATTATTGAGCAAGGCAGGGGAGTACTAGTTTCTTTTACTTGTTTTCTTTTCCCTTTATTCGTTTTTACAGGTACTTCTATAGAACATTAGGGACAATGTTCAACTTAAGTGTAGGGGGAAATAAGCCTTAGAAACTATTCCTTCATTTTCCATTTGCTTGTTCCTTAAAATGATGGGTAATATATCGAAACATAGCATAAAAAGGTAATTTTGACCCTAATTTAAGAAAAATTAAGACACATACGACGAAAACCAAGTAAATTAATACGTCTTATATAGAATATGTATGACTGCACAAACCCTCCAGAATTCCACCCTAAAAATGTTAATGGTTTACCTTTAGATATTAGGAATTCGGGGAACCCATTATGGATACCCAAATAGTTTTATTACCTTTAGCTTTTCTCGAGTTAAGGTTTCTAAGTGCAGATCATATGTGTCTATTCTGTCGTTACGGATTGTACGTATGGTATTTTGTCTCCTTTTCCAAGCATAGTATCGAAATTAAATAATATGAGTGTATCGGTAGTATATTAAGATTCTAGAAATTGTTTTGTGATGCATCCCAGACCACATAGTAATATTATTATTTCTAATAAAGCTACTAGGAGTAACCATGTTTAAACCTTAATTGTTATTACGTCAACATCGACTATATAACTATCCTACTAACCTTGTTTCCAAGCACTCATTTTTAGTGCAGGATAACCCTATACAACCCAAAAAAGTACCCTCCGAGCCTATCCTTTTTCACGTTCTCTCGTAGTTTTCTGTTAAGCCGACTATTAAGAAGAGCATTGTCAACCCTTAAACCATTGAACACCCAAAATCGCCTTAGCCTACCTTGTAGGTACTCACCTTAAGTACATTATATGTTTAAACCCAAGTAAATTCTTTTGAGTCACTAAACGTTTGCTAAGTTCTTAACCTTGTAAATAACTGTTTGGGACGATTGGAGAATCATGGTCGTATTTCATCTTATAGAAGCTATTGGTGAAAATTTAATTTATTACAATAAGCAAAAAATAAGCTCCATGTTATTTTGATCCACCTCAAATCGGGTCATTAGTTAGATTATAAATAATCGAGTATGTAAAAGTTCAAGTGTAGGGGTGTATCTATAAATCCCCATGATGTATTATATGTTTAAGCAATGGCAGGGCAAAAGTGTACGATAAAAAAATGTATATAAAAAAAGAGAAGTGAAAAAAAAATATGCGGGCTGCCATTTGCTTATGTCTATGTTTATATTAGAATCAAGAAAAGAAAAAGAAAGAGATTGGTTTAGAGTTTGTAGAGTTTGTATATTTTGTCCGAGTCTTTGGCTTAGCAACCAAACCAATGTGTATTCTTATAAATAATTAACTAACCCTTCCACTCCAAATTAACCTAAAGTTACCACCCAAATGTATCCCATCTGTTTTCGTTTCCATTATTGTTATCTTACACCTACACCCCACAACCCTTTAAAGACCTCTTTGACAGTAATGAATAATACTTGCGCCTAGCGGTGGAGGTTTGATCCTTTACCAAGCATATGGTAATTTATATGCTACGACAGGTAATGAGTGTTGATTTTCCGTTTCCCCATTATGTTACAATTTATTATACAACCAAGAGAAAGAGAAAATCCCAAACACTTATGTGAGGTGCTAGTATATACCTTCTATGCTTTTAATTATGAGGTTTAGAAGGTTGTTTTGTAAAATACGTTTAAAGAGTAGGTTAAATGACCCTTATATTGTTATTGTCTAGGTAGAAAAGCTCATTTGCTTGAGGATAAGCAAATCCTAAGTGTAAGGGTATTTGATGAGGTGTCATTTTATACACTATTTTGGGTTATTTAACCTTTTAAATCACATAACTATGCCCAGATTATGTGCTTAATCATTTGTTTTTAGGTTTTTAGCACTGGGATGGCATTTGGAGGAAATACACGTAACTTGGGCTCATTTGGAAAAGAAACCGACAAGACTACAACTTTACACCAAGAACCATGAATAATTACTCATTCAGAGCTTGGAGACGACGTCACAACCATAAAGCGACAGCGTCATGACACTCATGGTGATGGCATCAGAGATTCAGAGACGACGTCAGGACGGGGCTGACTTAAAGTGGATCTAGAACCATCTACGTGGCGACGGCGTCAAGAGTACAAAGTGACTCCGTCGCAGCGATATCTCTATAAATATAAAACTGATTTTAGGGTTTCAAGTGTGTAACTTTATGTAACTTTAGGGAGACGAACCCTAGCCTTTGTAGCAACTTCATAGGTCGTTTTTAGGGCCTTAAAACCCTATTTTACTACCTTGGATCCATGTTTTAATTCAAGTAAGGTTATTTATCTTTAATCGTTCAATACGTCTATGTGTTGTGTGATTGATTTATCTTCTTGCTTTCATTATAACATGCGAGGCTAAACCCTCCTTTGTATTTGCTTATGATTGCATGAAAGTCGGATTGTAGATCCTATTACTGTTGCTTCTTGTTGATGAATGTGCGCGTTAGGCTTTAGAAAACCAACTTTTGTTTGTATCGCTATAGAAACGTCTAGGGAAACGCGAGTGCGTAGAAAGGATACCATCGGGTAACAGTTTTCATACTACCTTACCCTCTTATATGGTTGATACCTCTTAAGGTATTTCACACGCATTTAATATACTCTTAGGGGCTTTGTAATAGTCTTCATACTACCTTACTTGTGTGTTGCCCTAACGAAATATTAAATAGACGACAGGTTCGTGTAATCCGTTCATGACCTAGGAAATGCTTACACATATCATCACAAGTGTAACAAGGCAGCAAGATTAGGAAAAGCAATCTGATAAGTAGTGCATGATTAAGTAAACACATTCAATTATCATAAAGTTATCACCAGTAGATTAGATATTAATTAGTTTAGTTAATAGTTAAAAAAACCAACCTCTCAAACCATAGATTTACCTGCTTTTTATAAAACATAAAAACACAAAAATAATCTTTCCTTAAACCCCTAGAATTCTGTTGGATCGTGATCAAGCCTTCGCAACCTATTCCCCTAGAGAACGATAACAACCCCGAGTCTTGCCTATACTACTACTACAACGGTTAGGTACTCTGCTTAAGGAGTTGTAAAAGTTCGTGTAAAAGTCCTACGGCGACCGCATCACAACCGTACCAAAGATAGAAAATTGACACAAGACTCGGGAAATACATTCTTTACACTTTAAGCAACTAGCAACTGATAAATGGACTTAATCTAACAGGGTAGGCTAAGGTGTAAAGGTGTAACGAAACAAACAGTATGTGTTATTCCTAAAGGATTGGCTCTACAAGTTTTTCTAGGGGTATCTTATTCTTAAGTTGAGAGTAAACAAAGGGTTTATACGAGGGTTAACTAACCAGTATATTTAGTTAATAAAATAACATATAAAGGCTTTTTGGGTGTAATCTTAAAAATTTACCAACTTAAATAAGTTACTCCATCTAAATCCATTGTACTCATCACTGTGGTCTCGAATAGATATACCAAGCCAAGTTCTATAGTCTACAACATCACCGGCACACTCATATTTTATGAAATTTGGGTAAACATTTGGAAACGGATAAGGTTAAATTCTCACAGTATCTAATAAGGGTTATTGTGTGTAGGTTATGTATCAAGTAATTTCACAAAAATATGCTTGAATTTTTTTTAAATTTGAGCATAATTTAAGCATTTTATGTGAAAAATAAGACAAGTATACATTCTAATTCCCATCCCCCCACTTGAATTATACAACATCCTCATTGTATAGATAAAACATTAAAAACAGAAATTAAAAGAATTAGAATGAGAAACTCCCCTGATATTTTGCTCGGTAGATTCTCCATGTTGAGTTTATGAGCAAGATTGTGTTGAACAGCCGTCTTGAGATTTCAAGACTCCAACACTTCCAGATTTCCAGATTGTAGATACTTCACCAACATTGTCGATTTCTTTTCTTTAAGCGAGGTCTTGTGCAAATTATAGGAAAAACGTGCAAAATCCTATCTCGGGTATCTATGGTTAATTTAAATAAGCTAAATAAACTGTACAGGAAACCAATACGATGTATCCATAAACTAGAATACGCCGTATCGAGAAACCTGTAAAAAGTATCTAAATACGGTTCAGTCTGTTAAATACGCCGTATCATGTACATGAATACGCCGTATTGACATAACTGACAATAATGTTTAAAGTGCATAAAAATAAAGGACTGATAACGTCCAGACATTCAATACGCCATATTAATGTCTGGGAAGACAGACTCGATAAAAATAAATAACAATCCAGGTTGTCTCCCGAGAAGCACATTTATTTACAGCGAAGTCTTCAAGTTAGACTTTTTTTAGCTTCTCTTCTACTCGTCTCTGGTTACCATCCATCTTTCGTCCATTATGCGAAAGATTTCTTGGTATGCTCAGCATGCATCTTTGCATGTACTCGTCAAATCATCGTATTTGTCTTCTTTAACAGCAACATACTATTCGTCATCTCCGAACGAATACTTGAACATCTCGAATCTTCTTATATTGCAAACCGGCAGCTCATGAGTTTCATTACTACATATCTCTTATCTTTCATCAACTTCATGATCCATCTCATATTCATGATCATGGTTTGTATCATCATACACGTTCCATCATTTTCGTCGTTCGTAACATGAATCATCATTATCGTCTATAATTCCTTCCATGATAGTGGGGTGAGTTCATAATCCTAATAATGGGGTGAGTTTCCAAGGCTTTGTACCATTCATAATCCTAATAATGTAAGCTCCAGGCAGGTTTCCTCTACTACAGTATCCATCATTCCTCCAACTACATGTTGGCCATTTCGAACATCTAGTTTTATAATTGAAAGGTTTGCAACAATGTGTAACTAGTGTGGGTTCTTTCCATGCTCCATAATCTGTCCATGGTTTTTCATGTACCCATGGAACATATTTGTTTCATTCGTAAATCTAATCATCCTTAAATTCTTCATATGTCTTGAATCCTTTAATGTCTTTAGTAAGGAGATTAAGATCTATCTTGAGTAGGTAATTGAACTCTTTGAATTTTTTACACAGCGGTGTTTCATAATCGATCAGGTTTGTTTCAATTCTAAAGATTTCACCGATTTCGTGTTCATCATCGTGATCAGTTTCCTCAAGATCGAAAGGTTCTTCATTTGTTGGCTCAATTTCGTCACTTCCTAATTTCCAATAATCCCACAAAGCTCCTTTAGTAAATATATCCATCGTCTTGTAGTTCACAAACTTTGAGACCAACCAGTTTTCGAACATGGGATTAGTAGGGTCCCACTTAATCATCTGGGTGTTAATTTTGCTGGTGAGAGAAGGCGGGTAGTATTTTCTAAAAAATTTGGCAGTTAAATCGACCCAACTGTTAATCGATCCTTTAATCTCATCAAACATTTTTCATGCATCTCCAACCAATAAGATTGGGAAAACAACAACTCTAAGTTTATCCTGATTTACATTCGGTAAATCAATTGGGTCAACAATTTTTAGAAAGTATTCGATATGTTCGATCGTGTCTTCCCCATTAGTACCACTAAAGGCATTATTGTGCAAATCATCAAGGAATTTTCCTTTCAGCTCATAAGCATTCTTTCCATTAACCATAATGCTTGTAATCCCTGAATAGTAATATGCTTGGTCATTAGTCGCAAATCCTTTCATAGTTGATTTCTTTTCTTTATCTTTCATTCTTCAGTCGACTAGCTTTGACTGTTAAAAAGGTAAAAATATCAGTAGGATTTACTCTAAAGATAGATAGAAAAATTAAGCACGAAAATCAAATACGAAATCTCAGATTATGATTCTTTATCAGATGATCAATACGCCATATTCAATGGTACTGAATACGTCGTATTAATCTTTTGATCGAATATGCTGTATTAGATAGAAAGTTGGATACGCCGTATCCAATGGAAGTGGATATGCCGTATCAGGTTATCGACCAGAATAGTGTATTAGAGAAAACAATTAAACACACAAATACAAGCAAATATACATAATATTTAGAATTATACACTAATCTAAATTACACTAATCCTATGGGTTAGATCTAATCTAATGTTAAAAACCAAAATATCAAATTAAAATCAAGATTAATTTTCACTTCCCGATAATGGCGCCAAAAACTTGATTGTGTCATTGTGTGGTGTATTTTATGATTCAAGTATTAAATTTATATTTTTCCGACTAAACCAAAAACAACACTTTAACGGGCAGTGTACCCGGTCGGTGGTAGTTTCGTGGTAAGTAGGGTGTCAATCACTAAGAGCGAGAAACACTTTCAATTTATTAATACTTTGGTTTTTTTTAATCTAAGTTAGTCTAATCCATGTTAAACCTATGCTAAACCTATGTTAATCCTAAATCTAATGGATAAGGGGGGTTTTCAGTCTGAGATACTGGCACGGGTTTTATGGTGACTAAAACCAATTCAAGACACTAAAACACATGCAAGCAAATTAACAAAAGATAAAAGAGCGGTCTAGCAAAATATAAGAAAACTGTATTAACCATTATTAATCCATTCATAACGTTGGTTTGTTTATTTAGTGGAATGATTACTTATCTCGAGGCGGCATATCATTCTTAAGATTAAGGCGGTACTTTTTCCTTAAACCTAGACACGTAGAATTCTGTCACAATTAAATGCATCCGCATAAAGCATCCTTATTTGCTGATTATAATCTATCTTAGGGATTAAAGCAATGGTGATCTTGTTAAACCCTAGCTCATGAAGACTTTACCCACTTACTTCTTAATGGCAATTCATACACTAGTAGTCCACTAACCAAGTCTTTACCAATTAATCGAGAACATACACGTTGATCCCAAGGTCACATGTTGGTCCAACTAAGCTCATAATCCAAGGGCAAAGATAGGTCGTTATTTGTAATCCTATGGTCTAGATGTATAAATCACTATATAGAGAGCTATCCCGGCATCAAGATTACTTGGCTCGTATCACTAGATCCAGTTGAATGATAGGTCGCATACAAAAGCACGTAAACAAGTATAAATTGATAAATATAAACAAGCAATCAACGATAAATTAAGAAATCAAGATAAACAAACCAAAAATTAAGATCTTCATAATAATGGCTAATACCCGAAGGTATTAGCCTTCAAACGTCATAATTAATACAAAAGTAATGATTTAGCCAAGGTAAACTAACTGAGTTAACGAATGATACCAAAAACTAAATGATTACAAGAGTATAGTAAATTACGCGTTGTCTCCTATGGAATTAATCGCGTTGCAAGACCTCTTCTACTCTTCTTCTCCTCTGAAAATCGATTTTTATGGTTTGGGTATCGAGAATATGATTTAGCACACTTAAAACTCATTTTTAAGTTTTCTATTTATAGGGTCTGGAATATGGTCGATACGGCGTATCCAAAGTCTTAGATACGGCGTATCGAGGGTTTTTTAGAGTAAGGACCACGTTTGATATCTTCCATAATATTTTATTTACATATGGCTTGAATATGGCGTATTGGTCATTCCAGGATACGGCGTATTAGATCTTGTTTCCTTCGTGGTCTTTGGTAAGTGCATGCACAGATACGCTGTATCTTCTTTGATGGATACGGTTTATTGGTTGTCAAAACAGTAATCTTCAAATATCTTCGTTTGAGCTCCAGAATGTGTGCCTTTTAGTTAACCTTCACTAAGTACTCCATAATTACTACAGTTCTCAAATACAAATGATTAAGTAACAATTCTTTGCAGTACTTATATAAAATGGGTTAATTATATGGGATAAATGATGTTATACAATAGACGTTATTTGATGTCATCGGAAGGTAGCAGTATTTCTGACACTGACAAAATTATGGCCCGAATGTATGCCATGACCATGAAAATAGATGCTCAGTATAAAGAATTTCAATCTCGTTCAAAACAACCAAACCTTGACGATGATGACATACCTATGTCACGTGAAGAAGAAGCCAAATTCATGCAAACCTTCCGCCGTACTCTTTTTTACAATGATTATTGCGACTGTGATTCCAACCGTGATAATTGGCGTTCAAGCGGAAGAAACGATTATAATCGAGACAACTATCAATCTCACTCTGATGACAAACCCGACCTTTAAAAAAAACTAAGCGATTTCATAAAAGTTCAACACTTGACCAATTCTATTATCGAAGATACTTTTATGGATCTCAAAAACAAACTCGAAACAACAACCAAAAACTATCAAGCATCAATCTAAAATCTCGAAGCTAAATGCGACAGACTTGCTGACAAGCAATCTGGTCGACCTTCTGGATCTCTTCCTAGTAACACTCAACCTAACCCAAAAGGTAGTTCATCTAAACTGTTGGGAATTATAGATTTGATGAGACAAAAGAAACAAGTAATGAAACAAAAGGATCAAAATCGTCATTAAAGAATTCTACAAGATGGTAAAGAATTATGGAAGATTTGGTCAAAGATATCAAAAGATGAAGATTATGGAAGATCTCCTTAAGAAGATAAAGATAACAGAAGATATTCCTAAATGATTAAAAGATTTATTTGTCTAATGTTTATCTTCCTTTGTAAGTCTTGGAATCCTTATGTTATAAAAGGAGGTTCCAGGCATGTATTTTGTGTATACAAAAAAAATAAAAAAACGTGTGTGTGTATCACAACTTAGAGATGTAGACGTCTATAGTGGTGTGGTGTAGCCTCAAGGTAATCAAGGTTTTCCTTGATCCATGTTACTGTTACAGATAGGTAACCGTATTATTCTGATCAAATAATATTAAGGCTTGGTGGAAACATTTGAATAATAAAACCTTGTGATGATAACATTGTTATTATTTATTGTTTAACTCCACTGCATATATGTTATCTTTGTTATTTAATCCTAGATATAAGATCTAAACAATCTGAGCTATAAAATATCCAAGAACTCTTATGTGTTTTAGTTCTATCAGGTGGTATCAGAGCCATGTGGCTCTTGATCTAGGATCTACAAGGTTTTACAATCGAAGAGATTTGATTTTGTATTCGATTTTCGTCACTTTCTACACAACTGTGGTAAAAAGAGGATATCACATTCGTTAACCGTTAGATCTTAACGAAATTTTTATTGATGGTTCTTTACTCATAAAGGCATATTCTCACTGGAGGGATCTTCAATCTGAACTTTTAATTGAAAGATATAAATTTTTGAAATATGCTACAGATAAGTTAAAGTTGGTATGGTTTTACTTCTCTTTCATCATTGTTTTTAATAGTGTTCTTGTTATTGTTATTGGAAGTTTTTCTTTGAACACTTGGGTATTAAAGAGAAGGTATTGAGAAATGAAGAGGATAAAGATGTTTGTGAAAATTAGGGTTTTAATTCTAAAATTATTTTTCTTGAAACCCTAATTTCTAAAAACCTCAAAAGTTGATGATGAATACGAAGAATAATCACAGTAAAGGTGATATGAAAGTGGAAGCTAAGAGTTCGAGTTCAGGTTCTTATGAAAAGTTTTATTGAAGTGGTTATCATGTTAATACTGATTAGAAGTTACTACTGCTTCATACATGGTTACTACTGCTCTACAACAGTTAATACTGCTCGAACAAAGTTAATGTTGCTTCATAGAAGTTAGTATTGCTTATGCATGGTTAATGTTGCTCTTACTTGGTTAATACTGCTTCTATGTTTTTACTACTGCTTCTACTTCATTAGTGCTGCTCAAAAAAAGCAATACTGTTTGTTGAAGTTAGTGCTGCTAGCCTAAGTTAATACGGTTGCACTAAGTTAATACTGCTAGTTAGTAGTTAATACTGCTAGTGTATTTTTACTACTGCTTGAAAAAAGTTAATACTGCTAGTTAGTAGTTAATACTGCTAGTGTATTGTTACTACTGTTGAACCATTAGTGATGCTCTTCATTGTTAGTACTGCTTGCTATCAATTACTACTGTTAGTCATTTTTAGTGATGCGCGTCATGGATGGTACTACATGGTATTCGTTACTACTGTTGGTTAGTTCTTCGTACAGTTCTTATGGTTGATTCTATTACTTTTGGTCAAGAGATGTTTAACATATTGGTTTCAGGGGAAGCTTATTGACAAAATATTTAACCATCAAGATATGTTCATGCACCACTTGAGGTGAAAGGTTTTGTTAGTCCTAAATATTCCTATCATAACTAATAAGCAAACTTAATAAGCTACTCTATAAGCTCTATTTGAGCCGGCAAAAGAAAGAAAGAAAAGAGATGAAAAGGAACTTAGGAAAGTTAGATTAGAGAGATAAAGTGGTGAGCTACAAGTGTGAAAATGTAACCAACACCCTCTCTATGTGTGGAGAGGGTTTCTTTTATACCCTTGAGCCATAAGTGGCATGTGGGCTTTTCTACTTGGGCCGAGCTTGGCTAAACTTGGGCTTTGAGCCCGAAACACGGACAATATTAGATTACAATCCAAGCCCGTTAAACCCGACTAGCCTATTACAATACAAGACCTAGTTTGACTTTCTAAGACCGATAACATTCTTGTTTGACTTAATATAATTAAGGCTAACAATCTCCCCCAATGTTGAGGTCTCTTTCTTCAAACTCCTCCGTACCACTGATGACATTCTTGTAGGAGTTTGCTTTGATTTATCATTGTCTCCCCTGACGTTGAAGATATGACTTTTTATGTTTATGCTTTGCCTTGTTTTGGTCTTGTCTTGTTTGTAATGGCTTTGTTCATTCATGCTTTGTGATCTTGATCTTGAGCCTTTATCTTTTGACTTTGAGTTCTTGAGATCGTTATCTTGCATCATCTCCTTGATTTGAATCATCTTGATTTGACTTCCTTAATCAACTTGTGCTCTTGACCAACATGCTCATACTTGTTACATTCTTGTTTGACATATGTGATTATAAGTCTAACAATCTTCCCCAAAATAGACTATTCTTTATTTGACTTTGAGGCTCTTTGATGGTGGGGAGGTTTAGAATCAATTATCTTGATGTTGAATGATTGACTTTGAAAGCATGAGTATGAGCATGTGGTTTATGAATCCAACTTCGCTGGAATGAGGCTGCAACACCGTCGTCTAAACCTGAAATAAGGACATTGCATAAAAGATGAATATGCTTTGTCATTCATCTTGAATCATTGCATATAACCTTGGGTTTCCAGTTTTATAGTATAAAATAAAAATACCTGTGATCAGGTATGATTCAAAGAATCTCCTTACATGGGTTTCCAGCTCAAAGCATAGATCTTCTAACACATATGTATCAGATTTCACCCATCGCTTGCTAGTTCTCATTACCCGGAACTCTCAACGCAGACAACACAGTAAGAGTGAATCAGTTAAGTTTACAATCTTTTCTGATTAGGTCGTCAAATCATTTTTAATCAGTTACTTACCAAAATTGATATCCAGTTATCACAAGCTTGATTCATAAGAATCTGCAAGTCACCTACCAAGAGCTGTTTGATGTAACATCAAACAGGGTTTCCATCTTCACGTGAATACTTTAAGTATCACTCGGATGTCTGGTAAGATCCTCAAGGATAATGCTAGGACTTCTTTGTTACACTTGTGAACTTTATGTCCTCAACAGTTGTATTTAACATTGTGACTTAATGAGATTTATACTTTGATCTCTTCTAGCTCAAGACCCGATTTGTGCACTTTTAGTGATAGTAAATCGGTAAGGTTGGAGCAGACTGCCACGCTATTCTATATCAACATCTCGGAGTGAGATGTCATAGATAACGTGTGTATCACCATGAAGAATGAGACAAGTTTCTTTTTGAGAGAAACCAAAATGGCTGGGAAGGGTTGTTCCACATTGCATCACTGGCCAACGACTTTTCTTAATATCAACAATCATCTTTGTGATTCTGATAGATTATGTATTGACTCGTTTTCTGCCTAAAGGTGTTTGGAAGGGCATCTTTACTTTTCACCCTTTATCCATAAATTTCTCTTTTTCATTCTTCAACCCCTTAATGCTTACCAAGACGCCATACTAACACCTTTTGTGATTATTCCAGTGTTAGCTCAATCTTAGTCGCATTTTTCCCTCTTACCATTCATCTCCCATCATACCTAAGGACTGCTATTTACTAACTAATGATTAATCCTTGGGTAAATCCTCCGGTTTTCTGGTTGGATCGAAGACTTTTCCTAACCTAACCACCTTATAACTTCAAAAATCGCATGCAATTAATAGGTTGTTGGTGTAGAGATCGAAACCATAAAACTATTTTCTGACATTGTTTATTTTCAAAATACTCCCCCTACCACATGTGCTTCGAGATCGAAATTGTTTAGCACAAAGTGAAAGAGTTTGGCACTTAGAGTCTTAAAAAGATCACATTTAGCTATATCATATTAAATTACAATTTTTCTCCCTCCTTATTTTAAATAATAAAACACTTAGTATTTGAAATACCAATTGATTAAAATTTGACATGAAAATTTCATGGAGAAAAAATTATACCACATAATGCATGAAATTCATTTTTTAGATTGCCCCCCTCAACAGTATACGTGGGATAACCAATATTATTAAAACTTAACATTGGAATAGAAAAATTGATATGAACACCATAAAATGTTTTGAAGACGGACGTAAGATCCTTAGTGAACAATGTATATTAATAATTGACATATAAGTTTCCACATTATTTAATTTTCACAAAAATGTTTTTGATACATAAGAACTTGACATTTATGATATATATCCGACACTTTAAAAGGATATTGTTTTAAAAAAGCTCCCCCTCAGAAGATTGATTCACATAAAATGACAATTCCTACGTGACTACAATTTCTTTGAAAAGTATTCGAGAAAGGGAGTGTTAACACACAATTTTGACAAAACTACTTTTTATGGAAAGTACCACAAAATTAAATTGTAACAATTTTGAACATTGAACTTTCTTTTGAAAAATTGAGTTCAAAACGATTATAAAAAACACATGATAAGAAAGACTTCTCTCTATTTTTAGATGTAAGACGCACTGAAGCGTACACTTCCCATTACATTTGGGACCGAGTTATTGCACTGAAATGTAACATAAGAGATTACAAAATTTAAAATGACATGATTAGAAAGCATTTGAACTCTTGCTCGAAACTTCATTTACACATCCCGTGTCGATGTAAACAACATTACTAGGTAACGTAAATGTTATCGATTCCAAGAGACATGTCAAGAAGATTCTTTTTGGTATTTTTGAAATTTTTCTGATTTTATATTTTGTTTTTTTAGGTTTTATATTTTTCTATTTTCTTTTTGTTGGTTTTATATTTTTGTATTTTCTTTTTCAAAATTTTTATAAATCAAAAATAAAGAGAGAATAAAAATATTTACAAATCGAAGTTTCCATTAGCAGTGACAGTTGTAGCTAGAGTTGAAGTGGATGAAGTTGAATCAGGTTGTTGTTGACGTTTGTGTTGCATCATAAGTAGTGACAGCAAGACGTTAAAACAACTTGATTTTCCCCATTGAAATATTCTTCGAACAAAGAACCGAATAGCAAATCCAGCTCATTTGACGTTGTTACTGTCTCAACTGCTTGATGAACTTCTGTTGACATTGTGGTGCGAGGCTTGAACAGTTTTGTTCAAACGTCGTTTGACATTGAGGTTCGAGGCTTGATCCGTTTTGACCAAACGTCATTTTTCTGTATCATCATCTGTGAATCCACATTGACCATGGTTTTTGAGATATCAGCTTTTTCAACAACCATACTCTGAGATTTTCCTTGTTGTGACATTATAACATAAGTACCTGCACTTAATCAACACTTTTCCTTCTGAACATTGAATGATGTACCCTGCACTTACATCCAGAGTTTGTTTGCATCATAGAATATTGATGCTACTACCATTTGAAAACATGTGGGGGTTCACTTCAACCTTGCATTGCAAGAAACGAATAACTTCTTGTAGGAACCCACCAAAGACCACAACAAATTATAAAAATTCTACCCGTAGGGTTTTCACCTAAGATCCATCTAGGAGATGTTTTTCTCATACCCAGCAGAATCATAATAGGAGAAAACATATTTCCAGTAAAGAGTCTTGCCTACCAGGATTCTCATAATGACTCTTTTGAACTACGTGTTTGTTACTGGTTTCTGTCCCTTAAAGGATATGCAGCATAGCATGTGAATTTACTTCCTTCAGGAGTTATGTTATACATGCATTCATGATTTGCATTAAAACACACTTATACAATGTAGAACAAACAAATTGTTTAAAATATGAGAAATAACTAGAACTCTTAGAGTGATCTGCATTTGGTCACAGCCGTTAACGTAACGCGACTACATTAGATACAAGCACAACTCCTAGATGTTTGATTTTAGCTCGTAGGTTTTGGTTTGCTTATCATCAGCAAGGTATGAATTCTACAGAAGTAGGCACACTAGTTGTTGGTTCTTATCTCTTTTCTTGTATCATTTTCTTAGCTACATCTAGATAGTGATTACGAACCATGGTCATTTGAACTAAATCTGACATGTTACTAAGAACAATTCCTAGATGAGGCTAGATGCAATCATGTGATCTTAGGTTTTATCAAAGCTCATTTTGTTTTCTAGGCATATAATGTTATGAGTGACTGTTTTTGACAATTCTTATTCGACATCAACTTGGTAGCAAAACAATTGTTTTGACATTTGATCCCTTTCAGATTTAAACGCATTTGGTTATCTAAAAACTGATTGGTTTCTTAGTGATGGTATAACCGGTTTCCCCAAGATTGATGTTTTATCAAATTTAGTATCTACACTACACTATTTCCTTTTAACTTCCTTAAGTCATTTTTTAAAGCAGCAATTGCAAAAACCTTTTCCAGAATCTGAGCTTTTAATTCAGCATATTTTGAGTCAACAAAGATGTGTAGGTTCTGTAGTCCTTAGATCTCGTAATTTTAATAGAGTCATACAAATATTGTAATGTTTTTAAAGTCTCATTTTCCTTACGTAATTTAGCCACACTATGTTCTAATTCGATGTTCATTGTTTCAAGTACATCAAATTTCCTTTTCAATCTTGGCTTTATTACTTGTTTCATTCAAAATTTGACCATGGTTGCCACCCGATTTAAACTTTATATTTTGATATTTAAGTTCGAGAGCAATACAATGTGCTTCCATTCTTGAAAAATCTTTTTGAAATTGGGCAACGATCTTTTTGAGTAAGATATTTTCAGACTTGAGTGATTGCTTTGAGTATTCAGTTGTCTAGTTATCAGGTGATGAATCAAGCATAGGACTTTTAACTTGACATGTTTCAGGATACTGGTCAACCTTACCTTCAACAATGATTTCAGGTTGCTTAGTATGCTTGTTGTCCTATAGCAAAGATATTGCATTTAGCAGTCAATTTTACCTCAGCCATTGGCTCTTCATCATAAATGGGTCTGATATCTGCATCATCAGCATCTGTATCATTCCCTGACCTACTGTTGTCATCTTGCACGTCTGATTCTGTTCCATTGCTTTCCATGACAACCAAACCATTATCCAGTGCTTTACTCGTATCAATCTTACTCTCTTGCGTCTGCATCTGTCTTTTGTTCACCCTTCTTTCATACTGTCTTTGATGACATGTTCTTTCAGCAATAGACTTCTTAACATTACCTAGGTGTTAGAGTAGTATATCTCTGAAGTGTTTAACCGCGATTCTAGTGTATTCAACAAAGTACGTGTCTGTCATTTAACTGTCATAATCCAATGTAAACTTTGAATCGATGAACTTCTGGAACTGGTTGTTTACCACCTAAAAGGCTATCATGGATCCATCTTCTTAAAATTCATCTTTGTCAAGTTGCTTTTGTAGTTGATCTACCTTTAGGAGCATTGTACTTGTGAAAGTACCAGCATCTTGACCAAAGAGTGACATGAATGCATGTTTGAATCCATGTTCGATGAAGTGCCTTTTAAGTCTCCTTTTGAAAGGACTTGAAGGTGTGAATGAAGAGATCAAAAATATGTCATGCATCTTTCTTTTGCTTTTGACATCTTGTAGTTGATTGCATGCATATCTTTTGTTTCAAAATTCAAGCTGCATTCGTTTACTAATTTGCTAGATGCAGTCTCTAAATTACTGTCTTCTTTCTCAGAACAAGTATTTTGTATGACAACTAAATCAACTTTCAATGAATCAACATTCAATGCTAGAATTGGATTTGAATGATCTTCTTGTGTTTGCATCAACTTCTTTTGTTTCAACAATTGTGGAGTTCGTTGTTGATGAAGAATTAACTCAAGCATGTATTTCCCGAGGGAATCCATGTTAAAGATCATTGCATCGTAAAATGATTGAGCATCATATCTTGTATAATTCTGCATACGCGCTTTGATTTTTGAACTGAAAGCATTTTCAAATGTTGTTCTGAGTTTTGTCAAAGTAGTCTTGCAATCAGTCTGAGAAATTCTTTATTTGGTAAGATAATTTTCTAGTAAATCCAAGTCTTGAGAGAATGTTCTCTTGAAGATAGGCATGTTACCAAAAGCTTGTAAAGTTTCGATGAAAAACTTAAGTTGTGACTGAATTGCTCGAAGACTGTTCATGCATTTTATTCTTGAAAGTTGTGTCTTCTCTTGAACTTTAGAAGTTGAACATGAAGAAACGGTGTGATTCTGAAGAACACTTGATGATTGAGTTCGCAAATTGGTATTTGACATTTTGATAAAGTTATGAATGGATATCGGATCTTAAGTGTTATGAAGTGTTGATTGTATTATGGTGTGACAGAATGCAATTAACTCCATGGGATTTTACAACTCTATGATTAAAACCGAGAAGGAAAAAGTTTACTTGTCCGGATTTTACAAAATCAATAGAAAAACCGTGGAATTAAAATTGACATATTTCGCTTGATGGATTGCATGTTTCCCTTGAAAAATGAAAGTTGCATGTTTCGCTTAAAGTCTTGCATATTTCGCTTGATGACAAATCCTGCATGTTTCGCTCAACTTTTGACATGTTTCGCTTAACATTTTCAACATATTTCGCTTGGCAAGTAACATATTTCGCTTCAAATTTAAACCTGCATGTTTCGCTTCACTATCAAACGTACATATTCCGCTCCAAATTTCACCTGCATATTTCGCTTCACTATCAAACGTACATATTCCGCTTATCCTATGACATATTCCGCTCGGTGTCTCTTTCGGGTGTGGACCACAAACACAAACAAACAAATTGTCCTAATCTTTGTAAGCTAAAATTATGGATCTATGTTTCTTGTTTAGAACCGGTTGGGACCACAAAATATTAAGCCAATCACAATTAAGCTTCGAAAATAAGCAACCAAAAAGCTAAGAAATAAGCTCGAAATAAGCTAGGAATAAGCTCGAAAATTTGCAACAAAAGTGAAGAAAACTAAGAGCCTAGTTTGAAGAACAAACAAAAAAATGGACGTGACCCTTGTGACTATTCTAAATCGAACCCAACTCACCTCGTCTAGAAGAAAAAGAAGAAAATAAGCCGAATAAGCTTAACAAACATATAAGCTAAGAAGAAAAAGTAAACCGTGAGCTTATGTTGCCAAATAAGCTACGAGTGAAATAAGACCAAAGAAAGAAAGAAGAAAAGTAACCAAATAACCTAATAAGCTTTTGACCTGTGAGCTTATTAAGAGAAATAAGCCACGGTTTGCTTATGTAAACCACAAAAATAAAACACTAAACACCCCTTGGCGAGTGATACCACAAGTTAGTCCTATATGAATCCTTTCACAACAATAATCAAACTCGAATAAGCTCTATGATGAGCTCTATGTGAGCCGGCAAAAGAAAGAAAGAAAAGAGATGAAAAAGAACTTAGGAAAGTTAGATTAAAGAGAGAAAGTGGTGAGCTACAAGTGTGAAAATGTAACCAACACCCTCTCCATGTGTGGAGAGGGTTTCTTTTATACCCTTGAGCCATAAGTGGTATGTGGGCTTTTCTACTTGGGTCGGGCTTGGCTAAACTTAGGCTTTGAGCCCGAAACACGGAGAATATTAGATTATAATCCAAGCCCGTTGAACCCAACTAGCCTATTACAATACAAGACCTAGTTTGACTTTCTAAGACTGATAACATTCTTGTTTGACTTAATATAATTAAGGCTAACAGGTTTCATTACTACTGCTAGTTGTTTATTACTACTGCTAGTTTAAGTTTCTACTATCTTAAATTCATTATTCTTATTATGCGTCATGGAGAGTAATTTAAGACATTAGAAGGCTGGATTAGTAGTGTGATATATGGTTTGTAGTTGTAAAGATTCAAGTTGCTTATCTTCACAAGACCCCTATTGGTTTATGACAAAAAGGGGAAGAAGATTACAGAGATACAATTTGCAGCTTATTATGTGTGGTGTTATGAGCAGGTTACATAGGAAATCTGAATTAAGGGGAATTTTTGTTTCATTCAGGGAGATTCATGATCTCAACTTCAGGGGAAGCTTTGATTAAAGGCTTTATGATGAAGTTCGTACAAGAACATTGTTTGTTTTGTCATCATCAAATAGGGGAAGATTGTTGGGAATTATAGATTTGGTGAGACAAAAGAAAAAAGTAATGAAACAAAAGGATCAAAATCGTCATTAAAGAATTCTACAAGCTGGTGGAGAATTATGGAAGATTTGGTCAAAGATATCAAAAGATGAAGATTCTGGAAGATCTCCTTAAGAAGATAAAGATAACAGAAGATATTCCTAAATGATTAAAAGATTTATTTGTCTAATGTTTATCTTCCTTTGTAAGTCTTGGACTCCTTATGTTATAAAAGGAGGTTCCAGGCATGTAGTTTGTGTACACAAAAAAAGAAAAAAAAACGTGTGTGTGTGTATCACAAGTTAGAGATGTAGACGTCTATAGTGGTGTGGTGTAGCCTCAAGGTAATTAAGGTTTTCCTTGATCCCTGTTACTGTTAGATATAGGTAACCGTATTATTCGGATCAAATAATATTAAGGCTTGGTGGAAACATTTGAATAATAAAACCTTGTGATGATGACATTGTTATTCTTTATTGTTTAATTCCGCTGCATATATGTTATCTTTGTTATTTAATCCTAGATATAAGATCTAAACAATCTGAGCTATAAACGATCCAAGAACTATTACGTGTTTTAGTTCTATCATAAACCTTATCAACCACCACAAGCTTGAAATGAGCATGCCATTTTTACGCAGAGTGGTAAATCCTGTGACCCACCAGATAACCCAAATGATCAAAACGATTCTGAAACTCCTAACAACTTCGATAGCGATAATGAAGATGATGAACCTACATCTCAACCTAAACCTAAAACACCAAAACCAATCAAAGAAACACCGATACCCAAACCATACAAACCAAAAATCCCATATCCTCAACGCCTCAGAAAAGAAAAAATGGAAGCTCAATATGGAAAATTCCTCGACATGATTCGAGCCGTTCTATTCAATGTACCTCTTGTCGATGTTTTAGCCATAATGTCCAACTGTGGCAAATTTTATCAAGGAACTAGTAAATAATACTCACAAAATCAAACAAATTTCAGCAGCTTTTCTGAGCGATGAAAGTTCTGCCATACTTAGGAACAAAGTTCCACCAAAACTTGGAGACCCTGGAAGTTTTCTCATTCCATGTAACTTCAACAAAGCTTTCTCATGTAATGCTTTAGCCGACCTTGATGCTAGCATCAATCTCATGCTATATTCCTTATACGTAAAGTTATCTCTTAAAACTCTCAAACCTACTAAAATGAGCGTAAGATTAGTCGACCGATCATTCTAATATCCTGTTGGAATAGCTAAAAATATGCTCGTTGAAGTTGGTAAATTCACTTTCCCTGCCGATTTTGTTATTCTCGAAATGGAAGAAGATAGTAAAGTTCCCCTTATCTTATGAAGACCTTTTCTTCACACTGTCGATGCAAAAATTTAAGTTAAGCAAAAGCAACTCAATCCTGGAGTTAGAACTGAACGAATGATCTTTCACATCGATTCTGCTATGAAACATTCTTACTCAAACGATGATACATGTTTCAGTATTGACATCATCGACAAAATCTTAGAAGAAGATTTTGATACTCTTATCGATGAAGGTAGTGAAATCCTCCATTCCATCGAAGGGACCATCCTCGAAGAAAAACTCTTTGCTGAATTTGATGAATTCATGGCAATGACTACCGATGAAAACTCTGAATCTGAATCTGACACCAAAGAACCACCATTCAAAAAAATTAATTTTAACACCGATTACAAGATCAAAACATCTCTCGAAGAACGTCCTACGGATCTTGAACTCAAACCTCTTCCTGATAACATGGAATATGTATTCTTGGAAGAATCCTTTTTTCTTCCTGTTATCATATCATCCCAGCTTTCTGAAGAAAACAAAAACAAACTCGTATCCGTTCTTAAAAGACACAAGCATGCCTTTGCTTGGAAAACCACAGACATTCCTAGAATCTTTCCATCTTTTTGTAAACATAAAATTCAACTTTTGGAAGACAAAAAACCAGTTATTCAAAAACAAAGAAGATTAAATCCAAACATGCAAGAAGTTGTTAAAAAGAAATAGTTAAACTACTCGATACATGTATCATTTATCCAATCGCGATAGCCCATGGGTGAGCCATATTCACTGTGTACCGAAGAAAGGTGGTATCATAGTTGTTACTAACGAAAAAGATGAACTTGTCCCAACAAGAACTGTTATAGGTTGGAGAGTATGTATAGATTATCGCAAACTCAATGAAGCAACTGCGAAAGACCATTTCCCTTTGCCATTCATGGACCAAATGTTAGAAAGACTCGCAAGAAATAAGTAGTTTTGTTTCCTCGATGGTTTTTCCAGATATTTTCAAATACTAATCGATCCTATGGACCAAGAAAAAACAATGTTCACCTGTCCTTTTGGTACATTTCGCAATAGGAGCAATCTTAGGTCAAAATATGGTAAAAACTTTCACTCGATCTACTTTGCAAGCAAAACTCTCAACGCAGCTCAGCAGAACTATACAATCACTAAAAAGGAACTTATGGCTGTAGTATTTGCTTTTGACAAATTCCAATCCTATCTGGTATTATCAAAGACGATCGTACACACTGATCACTCAACTCTTAGGCACCTATTCAAGAAACAAGATGCTAAACCATGCCTTATCCGTTGGATACTGCTCTTACAAGAATTTGACATCGAAATTAAAGACATAAAAGGTACAGAAAATGTTACCGCCGACCACTTATCTCGAACTAAAAATGATGAAACAAGTGATGACAGTGAAGTCGATGATAAGTTTTCTGGAGAAACTCTTATGGAAATAAACACTAAAGATGAACCAAGGTTCGCAGACGTTGCAAATTATTTGGTAAGTAATATCATACCTAAAGGTATGACGTACCAGTAAAAAAACAAATTTTTCTCCGACCTCAAACACTACTTCTGGGAGGAACCTTACCTCTTCAAAGTATTTTCTGACAGTATAATCAGACGCTGTATCTCTAGACCAGAAACCCGAACGATTTTAGATCAATGTCACTACAGAACAACCGGTGGACGTTATGAACCAAACACAACAGCTAAAAAAGTCTTAGACTCAGGTTTCTACTGGACGACTATCATCAAAGAAGCTCATACTCAAGTTTGCCTTTGTGAAGTATGTCAAAAGACAGGAAATATTTCAAAACGTGATGAGATGCCCTTAAACAGCATTCAAGTATGCAAAAATTTTGACATATGGGGTATCGATTTTATGGGACCGTTCCGAAATTATACAAGTTCGAATACATTTTAGTCGTTGTCGACTATGTATCTAACTGGTCCGAAGCAGAAGCTCTACCAACAAACGATGCCAGAGTTGTTATACTTTCTGAAGAAACTATTCTGCCATTTTGGAATGCCCAAAGCTCTCATAAGCGACCGAGGAACTCATTTCTGCAACAAGATAATGGAAAAAACTATGAAAAGATATGGAGTTAACCACCGGTTCTCTACATCATACCACCATCAAACAAGTGGTCAAGTTGAAAACACAAACAGAGCTCTTAAAAGAATTATTGAAAAAATTGTTAAAGACAATCCTGCCATGTGGTCAAGAAAACTTGATGATGCTCTATGGGCTTTTCGTACAAATTACAAAACACCAACCAGAACAATACCATCCAAGCTCGTATACGGTAAAAAATGCTACCTACCATTTGAAATAGAACACCGTGCATACTAGGCCCTGAAAAACTGTAACCCAGATCTCATCGTTGCTAGTGAGAAATGAATGTTTCAATTACACGAGTTAGACGAACTCAGACACCAAGCCTATTAAAACTCTCGTTTATGCAAGGTAAGAACCAAATTCTGGCATGCCAGGAACTTTAAGATTAGAAAAGAATTCAAACACGGAAACAAAGTGTTGCTCTTTCATTCAAAGTATAAATTCAAACAGCCAAAATTAAGATCTCATTGGCTAGGACCATACGAAGTAAAATATCAATATCCATTCGGATATGTTGAACTATATGTATAAGATGGAATAACATTTATTATTAATGGCCATCGACTCAAGCTATATCATGGAGAAAAAAATTATAAAGCCTAACGGGAAGCGGTCACTCCCTTCTTTCTGAAAGAATAAACTCTAGAAGTAGGAGTCTAGCTAACGACTCTCAGCGCTTCTCGGGAGGCAACCCATGCTTAACTTAAGTGTGGAGGAGTCCCTCCTCCACTCATCTCCTCTTTATTTTCTAAAAAAAAAATCTTTTTGTGTGCTTTTGTGTGTTATTTTTATGCAGGTAATATAGCTTAAATCTGAAAAATTATGGAGTATGCTCAAGGATAGCTCTTTCGCAACTACATTTCTCTATGCCTCGAGAAGTACCGTCTTCTCTTAATTTTCTCTATTTTTTAGTTATCAGTTATCACATTAAGGGCAATGTTCAACTTAAGTGTGGAGGGGAGCCAAATAGGAAAAATTAATCATATCCCTCCATGTTTGCCCTACAATTTTTTTACAACTAAAATTTTCTTTAAAAAAATATATGCTTTTCTTTATAAAATATGCTCTTTGTAAGGAAAATCCAATCGGATTGACATTATAACTAGCACAATTCCAGCCCACTAAATTGTGAGAATTTAAAGCCTTAAAAATATTCAGGTATCCACCTTTGATACCTAAGATAATTGATGCCTTTAGCTTGTTCGAGTTAAGGTTTGAATGCAATTGCAAGTGTCTCATCCGTCGTTATGGCTGTGTATTTGTAATTTGTTGCCTTTTCTGGAACATTGGTATTGGTTGAAAATTATATTTGAGTGAGCCGGTAATTTAGTAGCTCTAGTACTTGTGCTTGATCATCATTTACTAGACCTAAGTAAAGATTTATATCATATGTTATGAGGTGAAATAAAATCACGCAAGACCCTGTATCTACAGCACTCCTTTTTAGTGCTACTCCACTAAAGAAATCAAAAACAAGAAATTATGTGCCAAGCCTTAGTTATCATTTGGTATAACAAGAATTATGATATATAAATTTTAAGGCTTAAGTTTCGGCACAAGAGAGCAATATATGCTATTCACCCTCATCAGGATCAAGTTCTGTGAAGAACAATCAAATAACATACATGAAAGGGGAAAGGGAGGTGGTTTTAGAGAGAGTGGTTGGATGAACATTTTAGAGAGAGAAAGTAACATAAGATAGAACTTGTATTATATGTGTGAATTAATGAACAACCAACACCCTCTCCAAGGCATGGTGAGGGTATTTATATCCTAAGCATGGCCAGCCATGGAGAGCTTGTGGGCTTTCCATAGGCCTTATGGCCCAATTAGATTAATATCATTACATTTGACTAACTACGGGCTTTGACTAACTATTATTGGTAGTGACCGATACTTTTTATGTTTCTAACAATCTCCCCCTAAGGGAGGTCACTCCAATTTACAAAGACTTAATCCTAGCATACTATGATTTTAACTTTAGTCTTGAGCTCGTAGTCTTTAACTTCAATCATTAACTTATGAATTGATGTAGTGATCATAGACTTTAGGTCTTGAGCTTGTTCCTTAGCTTGTCTTGAGTGTGAAAATGTGATCTTGAGCACCTTGAGATCATCAACCAAGCATAATCTCATTTCGCCATCTTGTAAACTTTGCCATCTTGTGAACTTGTGACTTTTGGACCGACATGCTCATACCTTTCTTGATTTGTTGACTTGAAAAGCTTTAATGGTGCATCTTTCTTGAAATTCTTTAACTTTAACACTTCGTCACTTTGAGAAAGACGTACGGTATCAGAGTAGTGAAAGTCTTGAAACATGTACTTAAGCTTTCATGATGTCTTTATATTTGTCGGTCGGGTATGAGCATGTAGCTATGAATCATGACTCATCGGGAATCAACTGCACCAATCGTCAGGATTACCTACAGGTTTAGGTTAGTGATAATCAACAGATATGGACAAGAGTGTCTTGTCACTTCTTCAAATATAGTTTCAATAACCACGGTTCCTCGTTGATCAATATAAATACTGCCTGAGATCAGGTAGAATTCTGAAGAATCTCTTTGACAGGGTTTCGCAGCTGCACTAGCCGTTCTCATTACCGGAGCATCTCAAAGCAGACAACACAGTATGAGTGAACCAGTAAGACGAAGTCTCACCGATTGAATAGAAAAATCGATTTGAAAATCAATCAACGTGTCACTTGCTAAAGTGTTTTTTGTGACAAATCGAGAGTGTTAATCATTTCAAAAATTCATCATCAACCGTTAATCTATTTCTTGGAACAAGTTTGACTCATATAGAATCGCACCATCGTTTCTTTCTAGTTGTTACAAGTTTGATTCATATAGAATCACACAAGTCACCTACCATGAGCTTGTTTGATGTTGGCTCAAGCAGGATTTCCATCTTTACTGTGAATACTTAAGTATCACTCGGATGTTCTGGCAAAATCACAAGGATAATGTGTAGGACTCTTAATATGTATCTTGTTATTCACATTGGGTGACTTAGCAAGCATAATTTTGACAAGTGTCCTAATGATATTTATGGATGATCTCTTTTGGCTTTAGACTCAATAGTGCACTTTAGTTTTAGTGATAGGAGGCTAGAGCAGACTGCCACCTTTTCAATATCAACTAACTCAGAGTGAGAAAGTTAATAGAAATACGTGTAATCTCTGTGAGAAATGAAACAAGAGTCTTTTGAGAGACCTTGAGTGGCTAGGGAGGGTTATGCATAGCGTCACTGGGTCAATGACTGTCTTCAAAGTCAGACAACAACTTAGTGTTTTCGCTAGTTTATATATTGACCCGGTTTTTACCTAAGTGTATGGAGGGCTTCTTTCTTTTCACCCTTTATCCTTACAATTATTTTTCATTCTTCAACCCCTTCAGCACTTACCGAGACTTCATGACTAATACCTTGTTGGGTTTGTTCCAGTATTAGCTCTATCTCAGTCGACATTATTCCCTTATTCTCGCTTTTACTTCTTTTGTATCATACTTAAGGACTTCTATACTAACTAGTGGATATCCCTGGGCAGATCCCTCCGGTTTTGGCTGGATCATGGGATTTGAATATCTATGCCTAACCGCCTTATAACTCTATAAATTTAAGTACATGGTCGGTCTTTTAGGTATTCCATCACAATCCTTCCAAAATCATTGAAAAGTTCAATAAAAGTGTTTGATATAAATATCAAAATATTTACACTTTGAAAGTTTTTCATCATCACTAAAAGCTCCCCCTTAACATGTGTACCGTAATCATAGTACATGCTAAGTGTAGAGTGCATTGAGTCCATTTTATATGATCACATTTCAATACAAGTTAGGTTCATTTTAATCATAGTTTAATAACAATTTCTCTCCTTATCCAAAATGTTAATCCCTTGATATTTTGGATATCAATTGATTAAACTTTCAGGGATAAAATGTTATACAATATCTATCAGGAACATTTTAATGCTCCCCCTCCATATTGAAGGTAAATAAGACAATGTTGAGTACAATAATTTGAATATTTTTGAATTTACTAAGAAATTCTTGAAAATTTTGTACTTGAGCACTCCTTGTTCACCATTAAGTCTACACTACATATATACAAATTCACAAGTTTTAATTATGTACGAGGTTTGACCTGTTATGATGAGGACATCATATGATAAATCATATGGTCCTTTCCAGCAGCCAAAGGTCTCCCCCGTACGGTCTTCCACCAATAATTTTTTCCAGACTCCTAATGACCCTTCTATTCCTTAGTTGTTGATCAATAGCCTGAATCATAGCTCTTGCTCTTTCCTTATCTACATTTCTCCAGACTGTCTGTGGCATATACTTTGTCTGTATTCGCTTTATAATATCATAAAAAGCAGAGCAAACATCGTTGAGAGTACCGTCACTAAATTAGTGGAGTTCATCAATACACATCAATCTGTTCTTCTTGTCTTTATTCTGATATATGAAACCTCTAGTATTGGAGTATACTGTATATGCTGACTTACGTTTGAGATCTGATCTGTACGTATCTGGCCTTGAGAGGTTGAGCTTATTTTGGTAACTTTCGACACCTAATTGAAGATCTTCCACACGCCTTCTGATGACAGTGCTTCTTGTAAACATTCGCAATGAAACACCCAAAGCTAGGCGTTCCTCAATAGTGAGATTTTTCAGCTTGCCTTGAACAAGAAGAAGCAGCATGTCTTTGATGTCTTAAAGGCGAAGTCTGTTGTAATCGCCTTCTTTGAATGTGTACAGCTTGTCGTCATCTCTAAGAACAGTGATCCAGTCCAAATGTTTGTAATTTTGCCATTCAACAATCTTAAGCTTTGTGATAGCAATGATTATGTGTCTGGAGTAGACATCACAAGCAGATTCCCTGCTTACTGCAAATCCATAGAATTGTTGACATTTTCGCCCCCAGTGAGAGATGCCCGAGAGTGCATGTTTGTCGTAGACATTCGGCACTTGACTCCACATGGAGTTTGGGACCAAGTCTTTAATCCATTTGATGTGTCCATAATCTGCAGCCTTTGTCTTCGTCACTGAAGTAGCATAAGTTCGGCTTGAGACACCACCACTTAAATATGCAAGGTCGTTGTTGATGAAGTGATCAAATGGTATTACTTGACGACCTTATAAATTAGGTATCGATGATAAGGGCTTGCAAAGATCATGTGGATATTACAGTCCTTTAGGATTGTTCTAGTCTAATTGATTAGTAGTTGTTTTGCGGACTTCTTCAAGGAAGTATTCAAGTTCCACCAGACTCTTGCACGAACCTTTCATTAACTCGAATGTTGGACCGGCTAATAATTCTGGAGTCAGAGTATCAACTTTGAGCTGATTCAACACGAATACTTAGAAGTCTAGAGGAGTATCCATCAGCTCATTAAACGACTCACGCGGATCTTCTTTCTGAGTCAAATTGCTTATCCAAGGTTGAATTGGTCCATGAGAAGCTGGAAAAGTCTTGTTCCAATCACGATTGGGAGTTAGAGGTTTTGCTGGTTTCTAAAACCAATCAGGAAACTGAGTGGTCTCATCAACAAGTTGATCTTTAGTATAGCCTATATTAAACTCCTGATGTGTGGGTTCTTCCAAGTCTTCAACAGAGTGTATTGGCTCTTCTGCTTGAGCAGATTTATTAGTAGACTTTTGATGAGATTTGGACCCTTCTTTAGACTTGCCAATTGACTTGGAAGTCTTCTCCTTTGGTGCACTAGTTGACTCGGGTTCTTTTCCAGCTCTTCTTCTCTTGGACCCCCGGTTTGATCCAGCGAAGGGTTCTTCGTCTTCATCCTTATCATCTCGACATCTTTTAAACGTGACAGTATCTCCATATGTTTTAAGGATGTCATTGTCAGTTTCATAAGCGTCAACTAATGCTTTGTAGAGAGTCTTCTGCTGAATTGATCTGTTAATTAATTTGTTATTCTCCATTTTATCTATGAGAATCTTCTTTAGTTTGAATTCAGAAAGGTTGGCTGCTACAGCATGAGATGTCTTAGCTTTATTGGATGAACGAAACAGAACTTCAGCTTCAAGTTGTTCACTTACTGACTTCTTAATTTTTGGCAAAATCTTGGAGACTTGCTCCTTAACTTGTACCTTGACTTGGTCTTTGATGATTTTCCTGATATTTTCATCAAGTTTATTGATGAAGTCTTCATATATAGCTTAAGCTTCATCTTTAAGTCTGTCTAACTATAGTTGAACAGCTGCTTTTACAGCTTCATTCATCTGGTTGGCAATGTACTTATCAACAATTCCACGAATTGAAGAAACTACTTTAGTAAATGGGTTTATTTGCTTGAATTCCAAGAAGTCGTCTTCTAAAGCTTTTACTTTATCTTTAAACTTGAATAAGGAACCAAAGGTTTCAAGATTTTGTAAGGAGGTACTTAGAGCAATTGCTGGTGTTGGAACTGGTGTTTGTTGCTAAGGTTGAACGAGAGGAATGGGTGGTGGAGGAAGTGTTGTTACAGATGAAGGAGGCATTTCAACATTCGTAGTGACGGAAACATCTACCAGAGAAGTTGACTCAGTAATTAGATTAAGAATGGAGTCAATACCTGTATCTAGATAAGGGTTGAGCATGTTGGAAATGAAGCCTAATGATACAGAAGAACTCTGCTGTTGAACTTCAGGAGTGACAGCTCTTATTATCACATGAGTATCTTCTATGACTTGAGTACCTTGAACATTAATCTGTAGTGCATCTGTCATTTCAGTATCTCTTCTTTCCAAATTGACGTTCACGTCTCTGTACAATTCTTTCACTTCTTCCTCTTCATTTGTCTCCTCTTCATCTAGTTCTTTTCCCTCAACATTGTCTCCTTGAGTTACTTCATCATATGCTTCATCATCAGTGGATTCAAAATGAGAAGGTGTTTGAACCCTCAGATCTGAAGCCTCTGCTTCTTTATCTTCTTTATCTTGTCTAAGGCTGAACAAATGAAAGTCTATCTTGCTTCTTTTGGTTACAATTTTCATTTGTTCAGTCTCGGACAATGCAATTTCTGATAGAGTCTCTAATCCTTGAGCTGGTAGCTTCTTCTTTCCTGATGTAGCCACCTTAGCTGTAGCTTTGAGTCTTTAACCTGGAGAAGCTTTAGTAGCTTATTCAGTCTTCTTCCTGGTAGATCTACGTACATACTTTTGTTTGGGAATCACCATTCCAGTAGCAAGATCATAGTAAGTCTTGTACGCATTCGACACCTTCATTGCTTGATTGGTTAGAGTATAAGTATGGCACCGTACTTTTGAAAAGTTTCATGCTTGGGGATGAATCTCATTGTAGTGAGAATAGGATCATCATTAGCCATGTGCCAATCCACCTTGTTTCTTCTTAGAATTGATTGATCTTTCAACATGAAGTGGTTGATGATGACTTTGGTGAATCTTGGATAGTACATGTCTTTGTTCTTCTTTGACATCTTGTTTTCGATCTGATAAACTAAGTCTTCCCATAGAAGGTAGACATAGTCAACCTTCTTCTGGTTATACATACCCTAAATGATTTGAACCCGAGAGAGACGAAGTTGATCGAGTCTAGTTTCTTTACCACTAAGACATTTTTTGATAATAGTTCTGAATGTTCTCCAAGGTTGATGTGACAACCGTGATCTGAGCAGGTTCGTTTATATCTTTAGATTCGGCTAAGAGTTCATTTTATGAGTTTAGGTGTGGTGATATGTAATTTTATGTGTGCTAAGTGGGTTAAGTAATGTCCGTTATATCATTTGGAGGTGTATAGGCATCTCATTTTGTGTGTGTTTGTGTTTGGTGATGAGTATTCCATTTGTTCACGTTTAGTGATAATGGAAAAGAATGGCGTATTTCATGCAATGCTGCGTCAATAGTTGGATGATTTAGTGATAAGCGTTTATGAGAATTGTGGCATTTTAGAAATGAAATAAGTGAGTTAAATATAGAAGTTTATGGCAAACTTTCTAAAAATAGAAAGTGGTTGGTGAAATGAAAGTTATTTTTAGAAAGGTTAGTAAGTAGCGTTTAAGTAAAAAGGTTTAATCAAATTAGCTTAGGTTTTTATAAAAACTTAAGAAAATGAAGTAAATTAGTTAATTAATAAATTAATAAAAAAATACAAAATATATATAATTATTAAGGGTGCGTTCGGTTTAGGGCTTAAAAAAATATATTTTTTATTAGGCTTATTTGAGTTGGGCTAGGACTAGAAGGAAATAGTTATAAAATCAACTTGGCCCATCCCTTTTCCCTTCTTCTTGTTGCCGTGCAATTGAGGTCCCAAAACCCTAAGGAAGACAAAAAATTTGATCAATAAATCTAGGTGTTAGGTCGGGTTAATTCAAGTAAGATCGTTAGGTATGTTATTCTTCTTTGTTTATTCTTTTAATTCATGTAACATAATTTATTATGGATAATTAGGGTTTAATAACATTTGTAATTAATGATATAATAAACATGTTATAATGATTAGGGTTTAATTAGAAGCTTATGGGTGTAATTGGTTAGGTTTAATTCACGTTAAAACTTGAATTAGGGTTTGGCAGAATTAGGGCTGTGTTGTTTTGATGATATCTTGATGATAGAAATGAATATTGATATGTTTCTGGAGTCTATGAATAAGCCAAAAGAGTCTCATTTCCAGAAAATCTTGCCTTGAAAGTTTTTAAGGTCGGAAAGTCATTCAAATGTTGGTTACACTAAAAGTTGTCAAAACAGTAAATACGGGTCAGCTTTAGGTCATGTTTGTGAGGGTAAAACCCTAACTTAAATTTCGAATTGAGTTTAGCCCTTCTACAGTAGTTAAGTTCCATATGTATATAGAGAAACCCCAAAAGGATACCTTCTAATTTTATGTTTAAGTATGGTTAATAAGTCCAAACTTTTTAGTGTGCAATCAGATCCGAATTGGGACTGTTTTGAAGTTTGATTTTCTTAGGAGTACTTGTGCATGTAAATGGATTTTAGAAATCCAAAGGTAGTTAATATACTCATAAATGAGCATGGATGATTTTTGGTATGAATTATGAGGGTCATTAAGTAAGGGTTTGGGGTACGTAAAGTCATGATAAAATTCTACAATTCTGAGTTAATTATAAGTAACTAGTGGAAGGAGTTAATGAAGTGGTTAAGTTTGGGCATGGTGTCGGGGTGACCCATGATGGTTAATTAAACCCTTAGAAATCCATCATATGAGTGTTACATGGACATGAGCTTTTATCTTGGTCACGTGTAACACATTTGTGTTTGTATTTTGTAGCTTGTGTGGATATTGTTTGGAAGCTGCTTGTGCTTCAGGTGAGTTTCATAGTCCCTCTTTTTACATTGTTTTTAAATTGGGATGAAAATGATGCTAATGGAATTGAAATGTTTTATTACTGTGATTATGTGACGTTATCTTGAAAGGGCATGGACTTACTGGCTATTGTATGCTACATGCTAAATGTTTATGTAAAATGGATCAGGGGTAACGTTCCTACCCATTTGTTGTGATATCAGATCGAGGGTAACGTTCCTACCCAAGTGAAGTGATGGTTATAATGGATCGGGGGTAACGTTCCTACCCAATTGTTAATATTTGTTGGATCGAGGAACACGTTCTGTTCCCATGTTCGTGTTGGTTGCATTTGCATGCTTGCTTGTATGATAGTGAAGTATTTGTCCTGCTATGTTTGCATTAATCACAGTAATTGTCTATAAGCTTTAAATTTCGTGTCTTAAACCTATGACTCTCACCAACTTTATGTTGACGTTTTTAAGCATCATTTTCAGGTGAGTATCGTGATGATAAGAAGGATGTTAGGAAGAGTGGCTAGAGAGACCCTAGGCATTGCTTGTGGAGTTGTCTTTTCTAGTCTTTTCATTTATGGCATTTGTTTTGCTTGATACTTGTTTGTTGGAGATTGTTAGTATTTAGATTATGTTGTTTCATGTACGACATTACTTCTGTAATGCAAGACCCCTTTATCTTGTGTTGGGTATTGTCATGACACATAGTGTCCATTTGATTATTTCCTTTATTTAGATTTCTCTATAGTAGACACCATTGTGTTGTGATGATATCCATTTTCGTTACGCCTCGCGTTTTCGCCTTGGCGGGGTGTGACAGTTGATATAGAGTATCAACCTTGACATCAAAGAGTGGCTTGATATATCTAGGGTAACCAAGTTCTCTTATGAAAGCAAGACTTTCCTCTTCAAATGGAGGAACTTCAAACTTCTGGCCAGAAAGATTTAGGCAAATCTGGAGCATATCTCTGAAAGTTTCCAGAACAAAGGAGTGATTCTTTTTGTTCATCTCGAATTTGATGCAGTGCTTATGATAGGAAACAGTAGCCCAGAATTCATGCATGTAGATGGCAGGAACACTTGCAGAGATCAAGAAGGCTTGATAAAAAGGTGTGAGAGAAAGAACGTCCAAAGCAACTTGAAAAGTGGGTTCTTTGGGCTTGAATGTAGTGCTCAATCTATAGTTACAATTCCCAATCCTTAGATGTTGTTCTCGTGGAACAAGAGCATCATCAAGGGCTTGTTGTTGTTCTTTTGTGATACTCATGATTCTGCTAAGAAAGAATCAATACAGTTTACAAGTTTATATAAGACACTATAGAGACCTTTTCAAGCTATGGCACTTAAAGCATGCAACACATTAAGAGAACTAATCATGGGAATGGAAAACTTAATTTGGCTTAGTGAGAGATAGATTACCTACGTCTTGTTTTAGCTGCTCTTGTTAAGCCAATTTTAACTTGATTAGATTCCAACGATAACCAATTTTAAATTTGCTACCTAACACAAGTTTTAAGTCACCTCTTGATTAGATCTTAAGTGTTTATGGCATTAAACCTTTTGTTTCCTTTGGTAAATTGAGGAAAAACTGTGTATTCGGTTCAAACACAAAAACTGCGAATCCGGTTCAAACAAGAAACTGCGTATCCGGTCAGAAGTAAAAACTGTCAGTTCAGTCACTATTAGGAAACTGCGAGTTCGGTCAATATTAGGAACTGCGAATTTGGTCACAAGTACAAACAGCGAGTTTGGTCACTAACTAAAAACTGCTAGTTCGGTCACTTAAGGGAACTGCGAGTTCGGTCACAAGTAATAACTGCGTGTTCGGTCTATATTACAAACTGCGAATTCGGTCATAAGTACAAACTGCGAGTTTATGGAAACCTGATTGTAGGCTTCATAGATCGTTTTTCCCATCTAGGATATAATAACATTGAATGACATGAAGCACATCGGAATAACAAATAAGAACATCAATCATAAGGTTTTCTTTATTCATACTAATAATAAACTATAAACTAACTAATAAGCTAAGTACTAATAAGCTAACTATTAGACTCTCATTGGAGAGATCTAACTATGATGGATGATCAAACCTACACACCTAATACCCTTTATATAGAGGGATATTAAGGCTTACAAATGAAGCTAATTAATTGTATTAGGAAGCTAATTTAAAACTAATTAAAAACCTCCCTTTATTTTGATATTTTTTACTTTTCAAGCTTATCTTCATGGAAATCTTCCTCCTTTTAATTCTTAATATGTAGAATACACAAAGGTCTTATTAAATCCCTTTTGTTTCTTTCATCTTCATTTATGCATATGTAGTTTTATAATCATTCAAATCCTGAGATCCGACAATTTCCCTATTTGATATTAAATACAATCTTCATGATGAACATTCTTCAATGCTTCCCCATGAATTAAGATCTTTCTTGAACATGCGTGAGCGTGGGGGGGGACTGGGGGGGTCACCACACATAATAAGCTGCAAATCATATCTCTGTAATCTTCTTCCCCTTTTTGTAATCATCCAATAGGGGTCTTCTGAAGATATGCAACTTGGAAACACTTCTCCTTAAGTGGTGCATATAGATGGTTAAACATTTAATCAATAAGCTTCCCCTGAAACCAATATGTTTACCATCTCTTGAATCTCAAACTCTGTAGGCTCTATGTAGTGATCACTGATGAAGAAAATAGAGTATAACAAATTTGATGAAGAAGTAGAATCTCCCAAACTTGTGTCTTATGTCTTGCACTATCCACGTGACGTCGAACTCATACCAAGACCAAAATATAAGTAGATCGCAATCTCTTGACGAAATCCTCAACTATATGAGACATTGAGCACTACAACGTAACTCCTTAAAGTGATAGCAAATGTGAGCTTTGAGCACCATAAGAAAAATCACACACCTTTGCTAGATTCGTCAAGTCTTCGTCAACACCATTTAAGCACGAACAAGTTATCTTCAAACGTTGTAAGCCGTTTAAGATATAATAAGAACACGCATCTGTGAAACTAAACTACAACATCAAATAAGTGATAATCAATCGTCTTCGTAATCACATCTTCAATAAATCTCCAAAAACGAGCCATAAATTAATAAGAATAAACTATTGTGAGTAATAGTTCCATCCGAGATCCAAACGCGTCTGTTGTCCCATGTCGAACAAAGCTAGCAGTACAAAGTACTCTGGCAGTACTAACAATCAAACCCAGCAGTACTAATACTAGAAAATGCCTAGCAGTATTAACTGCTATATGCTAGCAGTACAAACCATCCAAAAACCAACGAGCAGCAGTACCAAATATCAGCAGTATTAACTACTAGGAATAAACCTAGCAGTATTAATCAAATAACCCCATCAGTAACAAATTTGTACCAATATTCGTTCAATGCTAAGCCTGGCTTCATAACAGCCCACATTCGTATAGCCCATCGTCACTTTTAAAATGAATAATCATACCAGCCCATGTGACACTCGTACCATCCCACTCAGCCCATTAACATTTTCAAATACGTCCATATAACAGAAAATAATACGTCCAGGGCCCATTTACACTTTCGTTAGCAGCTGAGTTGATTTGTTTTACCCGCTACAACCAAAAAAAAGAAACGAATGCCATATTTGGGGGTCGAACACCAGACCTTGAGGAAGAAATACTTAACAACACCCAATAACCAACTGCGCTAGTAAGCCAGTTGTGTTATTCTTCTCATTATATATTGTTTATTCCTTCCTCTCATGCATAGCAACACAATATCTGTCACAAAATCGTTACTAACCCGTCGCTAATATGTGTTCTCCTTCCTCCCAAGGCTATTAGTGACACTTTTTCTGTTGCAAATCTGTTGCTAAACTGTCGCTATACCTTGGCAGTACAAACAAAATAAAGGTAGCAGTACTAATATATTTCGAGCAGTACTAAGTTAAACACTACCAGTATTAATTTTCTTCAATACCTTTTATCATTTGTGACCAGATCGACACCTGCTGCTTTAATAGACCATCGAACACCAGCAGAAACTTGTTGTTTGGGTTTCTTCTTCATAACCAAACATGAAACCCTAAACATCAAAACCTGTTGTGTCCATCATTATACTACTTCAACATAGAACGCACCTGCTATACACGTTTGTGACCTGCTGCTTCTTCAAAGATGATTATTAAACCATCATCAACGAAAACCTTGCTTCAAACTGGCCTTTAAAGTTTCCGTTTTTAGGGTTTGTAGAAACCCTAATTTCTTCGATTTTCCTTTATTACCGAAAAACAGAAAATAAACATAAAACTAACACCTTGTAAATCCTAGATATCAAGAGCAACCCGCTCTGATACCAATTGTGGAAACCTGATTGTAGGCTTCATAGATCGTTTTGCCCATCTAGGATATAATAACATTGAATGACATGAAGCACAGCGGAATAACAAATAAGAACATCAATGTTATCACAAGGTTTTCTTTATTCATACTAATAATAAACTATAAACTAACTAATAAGCTAAGTACTAATAAGCTAACTATTAGACTCTCATTAGAGAGATCTAACTATGATGGATGATCAAACCTACACACCAAATACTCTTTATATAGAGGGATATTGAGGCTTATAAAGGAAGCTAATTAATTGTATTAGGAAGCTAATTAAAACTAATTAAAACCTTCCTTTATCTTTGATATTCTTTGACTTTTAAATGCTTATCTTCATGGAAATCTTCCAGCTTTTAATTCTTCCATATGTAGAATACCAAAGTGTGATATTAATCCCTTGTTGTTTCATTCGTCTTCATTTAAGCATATGTAGTTTTGTAATCATCAAATCTGAGATCCCAACAGAATTCGATTCGAATAAACAATTGCGAAGTGAATTCTTGTATTCAAGTGTTTTACCACTTCAAAATTCAATCATATAGCATCATAGAATACACATGAACATTTTTGGCATCTTACAAACACAGTTTATTCAAAAGATAATACAAACGAGCAAGATTTACTTAACATTTAAAATTACCCATGAACATACACTTAAGATTTAGATATTAGACCACAAACTTAATCATATAAGCATATAAAACATGTCATTCACAAAACCCACAAACTTTTCTCATTAAAACTCAAGAACACTCATATTCGACACATAAAAATCAAGAAAATCCACTCAATAGTTATCCTTATTAAAAAAAACTAATATACACGAATCATTAACACCCTAATGTGAACAAAACCCCTCAATCAATTTGCGTTTTCACTCAGTTTCAATTTTGAAGAACCCTAATTTGATTTTTAAGGTTTTCGATCTTAAAACCTTGTAAAAACAAAATTCGTTCGAGATGTAGGATCATAAGGGTGTAAGGATCAATGTTTTAGTTATACCTTATGCACGAAATTAATTGGAAATGGAGTTGATGAGGGTGACGATCGAGTGAGGGTTTTAGAGAGAAGAAAAAGTATAAGTGGTGTGTTTGTGTGTGTGGAAAAACGGGGAGGTTTATAAAACATTCTATGTTTTTGACACTTCTGTCCCCTAAAGTTTAAAATCTTTAGCACTTTTCATTTTATAAGTTATTTTAGGCATTTTAAGTTAACAAGTTGGCACAAATAGTCCCTGTAGTTTTAATTAGCATACCTAACAACTTAAATTTGCACATATTCTCTCTAAGGCATAAACAAATAACGTTTAAGGCACACATAAGCTAAACTTAATTAACTATCCTTAAAAATTGATATTCCGTTATTGTTTAAAAACATTTATTCCTTTTATCAAATGACTTTCTAAAGAATATATTTGACATATTCTCCCCCTCAAACAATGGCCCGTTTTCTATTTAAAAAGTTGTAGTCGTTGTTTGAGAAGTCGAATGTCTTTGAAAAGCATTTTTTGATGACTTAATGTTTTATTTTTGAAAATCAAACACCAAGAGATAAGATTTCTCTTATTTTAACACATAAGCGCATTGACACGTACACTAATGGCATAAAGAAAGCACGGGTTGTGTTGCAAAGTAAACATAAGCCTTTGCATAGTCATAAAGTAGACCATGCCCGAGAATAACTTCCTGTTATGAGGTCAAGTTTTCTTTTTGAAAAACTTGCTTTAAGATGATGACCGGGTTGCTATCTGAAATAATAGCAAGCCATTTGGCATGTTTTGAAAACATTTGAACTTCTGCTCGAACTTCATTTAAAGCCTCGTATCATTATTAAATGACATTTCTAAGACCGTAAATGTTATCAATTTTCAGAAGACATGCCATTATTACATCTTTTTATTTTTTTTATTTTTTAATTTTTTCTTTGGTTTTAAAGATTTTTTATTTTTTTATTTTTTTATAAACTTTTTTGAAAATGAAAAAATCTTTTTGGTTTTTCTGGTGTGTAATATATATACATATATTACACAGTTTTAGGGTTTCTGGCGTAAAACTTCGCATTCCCAGCTTGTTGATGAGAAATTCAATTCTTTCTCTGCCAATGGATTTAGTGAAGATATCCGCCAGCTGTAATCCATATTGACAAAGTAAAGCTCCACTACTCCGTTCTCAACTTTCTCTTTTATGAAGTGGAATTTGATGTCAATATGTTTTGATCGAGAATGTTGAACATTGTTGCAGCATAATGCAATAGTGCTTTTGTTATCACAGTACATTGGAATTTTGTTGAACCCAAGGCCATAGTCGGTAAGTTGTGATATAACAACCCAAGAATTTTCATCAACCTATTTTTCTATTATCACAATTGTACGGGGAAATTTTTCGCTTTATTACATTAGTTGTATTGTCAATATCTTAGTATGTCATGTAACTTACATAACTAAAGTAGACGAGCTCACGCAACCTATCTATGGCCATCTTGTCTTCATATATGTCAAGCAAATATCATAAAATGTCAAGTCAATATCTTAATATGCTTATTACAAAATACATTATTTCTATAATGTACCATTTGCAACGTTATATCAAAACGGGCTTTAAACCGTTACTGTATGCCTCTAAACCCTAAATTCATGAAAGATTAACATCTAAAGTGAATGCACAAACTACTAAAGCACATGTACAAGTAATATAACATCTCATTTGAAATATAAACTCCCTCTAAGTCAAGTACAAGTCTTAGAATGGATTTCTCACCATGGGATATCCACGGGGTCACTGATTCCGTACCATTATTTTTTCAAGATTTGAGAGCATATTAGATTGGTTTTTAAAGATGCATCTAGGACTTTGTGAATATGTAATCTAGAAAAAAATGATATTTTTGCCCATCATCGTCATCTTATAAACTTTCAACCACATTATTTTTTAAAAATTGGATACTCAAGAGTTCAGGTGTACGCAAAAAAAGATATCATTCAAACATAGATTTGTACCAGGAGGAATATCTTTGCCTTGTCTTCTGATGGAACAATGTTGGATCACGGTTCTTTATAGAAATTTCTAAGGAGTAGAAACTTCGACAATAGATGTTTCATGCGCGAGAGCTTGTTTCAACCCATAGGAGCCTTCTTAAGCTTGTAAACATGATTCGGATTGTTTGATCCACAAACCCGTCTGGTTAGCTGACATAAACTTCTTCGCATAGAATGTTATCAAGAAATGCCGTATTAACATCCATTTGGTAGAGGCATAATATTCATGTGAGCAGCCACTTTGCAAGAATAAATCAAATAGCATCAAGGTCTAGCCATTGGAGCAAGGATTCTCCTCAAAATCAATTCCATCTTCAAAACGAGTAATCCAAGAAGCAACCAAATGAGACCTTGTTCTTTTGATTCCTCCTATTCATCAAGGTTCCACCGTTTAGATCATTTTAAAGTAATAACCATCATTTATCTGGAATGGGACGAGTTCCCAGACTTCAAGACGTTTAAATTCATTAAGCTCCTCTTGCATTGCTTCAATATAACATGCTTGAGTTAATGCGTCTTTATCATTCTTTGGTTCAACTGATGTGAGAAAGGCATTGTAGTAACAAAATAAGGCTTGTTCATGAAGCTGGAATCTTGTGGAAATAAGTCTTTCGAGTCCACCGATGATGTTGTCTAAAGGATGATCCTTGGTCCATTTGGTAATGTGTTCTGAGTTAAGAGCAGCAGTGTGCACAATGGTAGGAATAACATCTGAAGAAGAAGATGCTTCATAATTGTTTTCTGGAATTGGAATGCCAAAGAATGGATCGTTATTCATGTGTGCAACATCTAAGTCATGATTGTCTTCATCAACATCATTAGGAATGACAGGAGATTGAGTTTCGGTGTTGTTTGTGAGTTACTAGGTGATGGTGCATCTTGGTCAACAGTTGTTGAGGAAGGTGAACCGGTTGATGCATCGTGTTCTAGAGAAACTACTTCAGCAATTGGAGCAATGACTTCAGGGGTTGGGCGATCAACACTTGATGGGGGTTGAGTATTTCATCAAACATCGGTTGAAAAAAAAGATTTCAATTAGTTCTTAAAGGTGGTACAAATAGTGTTGAAGGAGGAGGGTTTGGCACGAAGTCCTGAATGATTATTGAGAGTCTTTTCTTGAAGTGGGGTCCTAAACGCTGTGTTTTCAGAAGCCATCGCTGTCAGCTCATCAAAATCTACATGAATTTTTTCAATGATTTATCTGGTACGTCGGTTGTAAATTCGAAATGCTTTCTTCGTGGGTGCATAGCCAATGAAAACACCAATATCAGCTTTCGGTTGTAACTTTCCCAAGTTCTTCACATCATCGTCAGATTCCGGAGTGCACCAAAACATAGTAAAATGATAAGTCAGGAAAGTTTGTCCTGTTAAAAGCTCATATGGTGTTTGCAAGTGACGAAGACGTATGATGGACAATTTTTGGTGTATATGCAGGTAGCAATGATTCTGCCATAAGAATAATGGAGCTTTTGCATAAATCAACATTGTGCGGGCAGCTTTAATTAGCGTACGATTACATCTTTGAACGACACCATTTTGCTGTGGAGAGCGAGCAACAGATGTTTCATGAGAGATGCCAACCTTCTCATAATATTCACGCAAAGTTTGATTAACAAATTCAGTTCCATTATTTGTTCTGATTCATCGGATAGGTACTTTAAGCTGCACTTGGATCATCTTGAAAAACTTTATTATGAAATCTGGAGCTTCATATTTTGACCTTAATCATTTTACCCATGTAAATCGAGAGTATTCATCGACTATAACGAGGATGTACTTCTTTCTATTAACACTTGCGACACGCATTGGTCAACAAAGAACTTGGGCATAAGATAGGAGTTTTTTTTGGTTGTGTCTTCAGATTTTATGTGTTTGTGGGGTTTCTTCTGCTTTTGCCATTGCACAAGCGGAACACAGATGGTCATTTTCAATTTTTAGCTTAGGGAGGACCTCGAACAGCGTGTCTAGATAAATGGTTTATTGCACATAGTTTTGATTGAGACAGACGTTGATGCAATAGCCAAGACTTAGTCTTTGAGGCCTTTGACAGAGAATATAGGTGAGGACACCATCTTATCTACTAAGAATAGAGTATACAGATTGTTTCCTCGAGATCCAGTCAATAGATCAACACCTTCTAGATTACGAATGAAGCAGGTGTGTTGATGAAAAGCAACTTCAAGGTTCAAATCACAGAATTGCCCAACAGAGAATAAGTTGTGTCCAAGTCCTTCCACGTAGTAAACCCTTGAAATTGTAACATTCCCAATCTGATAATCACCATATCCCAATATCTTTGCCACGTGGTCATTTCTGAATTTAACTATACCCAAAAATTTATTGACGAAATTGGTGAGCTGGGAGCGATCTTCGGTCATATGCTTGGAGCAGCAGGAGTCCAAATAATAGAGAACATCTTGGAGACGCAATTCATCAAGAGAGGAGATTTGACATCGGAAAACATGGATCCCCAAGATTTACTGGGTTCCTTTTTTGTTAAGTAGATATAGATTTAATAATCTTAGATTTGCTAAAGGGAACATTAGTTTTAGATTTCCTAGGTTTCCTTAAGTAAACCAATGTTACTACAGGCTTAGGTGTATCACTTTCTAGAGCAGTTGGTTTCCTAAGGGGCACTTCAGCAGTTGTGGTAATCCTAGTTAAAGGGCACACATTTCCTACTATAGTGAAGGTCTGACCAGTAGGTCTCCAAGTGTATCCAATATTTGTGAACACTTTTCTTGTTGGTTTCCAAACTTTTCTCTTTGAATTTTTCTTAACAGATTTAGATTTAGTACGAGCATTTACATCATTAATAAAATCAAGAACACACAAATCATGATTATCAGAAAGCATGCACATCCATTACAATAACACAAGATTTTCAGAATTCGCATTAAGCTTGGAATGTTGCACATTTGCATTTCCTTTAGGTTCAACAAAGCAATTCTTATTTTTCAAACTAGATTTAACTGTCCTAGGGTGAGCTTCTACTTTATTCTTTTGAGTACTACTTGGTGTTCGCTAAATCTTATCTTTCTTTGTATTGCCTGAAGGTTGTGATCCGCTAGCACTAGTAGATGGTTTTACTCCTGTAGAAGACAACATAGGTTTGTTAGAAACTAGGTTTGATGAAGAAGTTGTTTTTGTGTTTGTGTTTCCTGAGGATATGACGGGCTCAGTGAATCTAACTCTTTTGTCCTTGTTCTTTGGGGTCACAGCCACTAATTTACCACTTGAATTATTGATGCTAGGGCAGGTTTGTCTTATTATTATAAGCAACTCCTGAATTTGTTTTGTATACTTACAAGCATAGTCTAAGGAATTATTTATAAGATTTTGTGATTTTCCTTGTTCTACTATTTCCCTAAGAATTGCAGCTTACTCCTGAGTGTGCTTAAGGTAGTCAAAGTGAGTTGTCCTATTATTCAATAATCTAGGGTTTATAGGTTCCACATCAATTTTAAGAATTTCTGGAGCAATAGGGAATTTGGTAACAACATTATCAACTAAATCCTTTCCTTTATGTTTTCTTAATTCATTCTTGAGAGCTGTAATGACCAAATCTTTTTCCTGAAGACTTACATTTAAATCAGAGATTTCTATAGACTTTTGATTGACTTGACTAACTAAAGCATCACATTGTTCTTTTGAACGAATTTGTGTTGGTTTGATTGAGTCATAAAGTTGCTTATAGGTCTGTTTCAAATGTTCATTCTCAGCAATAAGTTTTGACACCATATGATCTAATTCAATATTTATCGTTTCCATCTCTTTTATGTCCTTCTTGACCTTATCCTTATTCATATTTTCACTTAGAGATTTAATTCTCTCTTTCAACTTCTTTATGACCGTGTCTTTCTCTTGGGACTAAGCTTTCAATTCATTTAATTCAAAATATTGATCAAAGCTTAGAGCACTTTGATTTGAAACAGAATTTTCTCTTTGAAAAATTTCCTGATTAAGTTGAGTATCAACTTCTAAAGAGATGCAATATTTTTCAAGAGTGGTAAAACTTCTGAACAGTTTATCGTAAGTCTCTTTTTCAATGAAATCCTTTTTGTTGAGAAGCTCAGTCTCGAGTCTGAGACATTTTTCACATTCATGTACATTCACAGAAGTATTATTCACAGTCGAATTCATAATTATGTTCACTATATCTTTGTTGATGACTTGTTCCAAGAGTCGAATTCATATTATGTTCACTATAACTTTTGAACAGTGTATCGTAAGTCTCTAAATGATGTTGTTCCACAGCCTGTTCCATTTGATGAAATACATTTTGGACTTCAGAAATTTCATTAATCAAATATGGATCAAATGTATTGAATAAGTCCTTTAGTGCTTTTACAAATGGAATTATTTCATTCCTAAAACAAGCTTTTGTATGTTAAAAACGTGCCCTTAGTGATAGTTGTGGCCGTGGTTCTTTCTTTGATAACCACATCAAAACCAGCAAGATGGTGTTTGAGTTTCTTTAAACTCATATTTACCATGCTGACTTTAGGAAGTTCTTTCGGAACCTCAACTTTGGTGGGTCTATCAGAAGGATTAGGATATGAAGAATTCATAGAATTCTGAGACTAAAAGGCTTGTTTAGCAGATAATTTAGTTTGTGGAACAAATCATGTTTCAAAATCTTAAGAAAGTTGGTTAAGAGCAACATAATCGACTGGTGTAGTATTAACTTTCTTTTCTAACATCATTGGATCCTATTGTTTTAAAAGCATTTTTGAACGACTCTCTTCAGCAAGCACAAGGGTCTCTTTGGAGTAAGGAATCACAATAGCACTAGTGTTCTTAATGACATTATCATCATAAAGCTTTGGTTCCAACTGCTGAGCTTTCTTCAGATAGAAAGGATTTTGAAAACCTAGAGCTTGTTTAGTGGTATGATCATAGAAAAACTAAGGTTTTGTCAACATATGAACAGTTTGTACAGATTGATCTCTTTTAAAAACAATATTATCCATCTGTTTGATCTTCTTTTCTAAAGCAATCTCTCTATCAATGTTTCTAGATTCTTCTTTCTTAAAATCATTTTTGAGAAGAGTAACTGTTTGCATTAAAGATTCCTTTTCTTTTAAATTTTCTAAAAGAGTTTGTTTAAGACGATCAATCTCTACAGACTATTCACATGAATCTGAAACATTATCTTTAATCTTTAAATCAACATTTTGTCCTTCTTTCAAAACTTTAACTTGTTCCTTATATCTTTCAAGCTCAGATGTTAAAGTATCATTGACACTTTTATTGTTCAGATTTATCTTGGTACAATTAAGTAATTGGGTTTTTAGTTGTTCAAACACAGATAATATCAGTGCGTCTTATTGTGTAGATGAGTTAGAATTCTGAACAGCTGCCTGTTGTGATTCTGTCACATACTGAGAATAAGGAATGATATTGCTATCACTGGTTATTTCAGTCTCTAATTGGTTCACAACATTCGACTGTTCAGAAGACGGCATCACCTGCACACCTTGATTAAGCATATTGTTATCCACATTATTAGGATTGTGTACCTTAGCGAGAGCATCTGAACCATAATAAGATAAATTCGCCATGATAGCAACTTTGGCAGTGTTGAGTTCATCACGATCAGAGTCATATGCATCTAAATCATCGGCATTGTGAGTAATGACAGTCTATGTGGCTTGACCTTCTCCTGTTCCTGGATCTGCCAAAAATGCTAGTTCCTCCTCATGTAGAATTTAACCATTTGCTTGAGCTTGTACCAGCAACACATTATCCTTAAACCACAAATCATCCCGTTTCCTTTTAGGTTTAGTGCACTATTTGGACATGTGTCCTTCCCCTTTGCAGTTGTAACAAATAACAGTCCTTTGTTTCCCATAATAGCTTCTACTTGCTCTTGGAGTGTAGGTCCTACTTGTCCCCGTTGCAAAATAAATTTGCCTCCCTTGTACTGGTTGTAAGGTCACTCTTCCATCATTAATGGTAGCTTGTTGCCTAGGGTTTGACGAATTCCTGAGCTGGTTGTTGGTAGTAGGATAGCGAGATGTGACGACAGCTGATAGGAATGACATCATATGGTTGATGGCATCAATGGGATCATCACCTTTCTTGAACACTGGAACAGTTAGACCTAAGTCTAATTGGGGAAATTCATGTTGTTGTTGTTGTTGGTTAACTGTGGGAGCATATTCTAATTGAGGGATGGATGATGGTGGAGAATAAACGTTGTGGTGAACTGGTGATTGATAGTCATTGGATGGATAAGTGATTGAAAGAGGTGTTAATGATTGATTGTTTGAGTATTATTGAGACTGATAAGGTGATCCATACTGTGGAGACTGATATAGTGAAACTTGTGGTTGAAATTGAGAGTTTTAGTATGAGTTCTGATGAGTTTGATAAGGAGACCGGGTCATCTGATGGGCTGCAACCAAAGCAAGCGGATCTTAATTGCGTTCATGCATTAAACAAACTTCATTTGCATGAAATTCGTGTTGTCCCAAGTAAGCATGAAGCTGATCAATATTAGTTGTGTGCAAATCCCGAACTAGTTTGACGTCGGTCACAAATTTGCTCCACTCAGGAGGAAGAGTATTTAAAAACTTGGTGTTCACTTGAAATTGTTCCAATTTCACATTGTAGATGTTCATGTCATTGAGTAGTAGTGAAAATCTCAAGTAGAAATCACGTAGTGTTTCCCCCTTCTTATAAGCAAACTTATCAAATTCATCATATAATTTGCACTCTCTTTCCTGTTTCGTCAATGAAGTTCCTTGCATGAGAAGTTGAATTCTTTCCCAAAGTTCCTTGGTGATTCGATGATTGCTAACAAGTGCATAGACCTCTGGTGGTAATCATTAGAGAATGATATTTGTTGCCTTGACATCACAATCAGCTTGAATTGCTTCCGTAGCAGATAACTCAGAATATTTCTTTGGTCTAGTCACCCTATTCTCCTCAATCGTAGGCCAGATGAGTGGACCATTTTCAACGGATTCAAGGATCATTTGTCCATGTTGTATATTCATCATGTACAACTCCATTCTGCTTTTCCAAGAATCGTACATATCTTTTTCCAACATAGGTGGACGATTGTCAGCACCCGAAAGAATCGCTTTGTCAGCAAGAGTCGTCATTGAGAAATTTGTATGTTAAAAGATTACTTGTATGATCGAACGGTGATTGAAAGAAATTGTGTTTGAAAGTGTTGTCTTTTATGTGTTTTAAGTTGTGAAACTACACGGGATTTTACAATTCTTGACAAAACCAGGAAAACAAGTGAATGTTTCACGGGATTTTATAAGTCAAAGAAATAAACCATATAATTTTCGATTAGCAAACTTGAGGTTTCAAAGAAAAATTGTGAATTAGGTTGCCAAAGAAAACTGCCAATTCGGTTGAAACTTAGAACTGCAAATTCGGTTAACAAAGGAAATGCTAATTCAGTTTAAACTGAAACTACGAATTCGGTTAAGACATGGAACTGCTAATTCGGTTGACAAGTAAATCTGTGAATTCGGTTAATGAAAGAAATCTGCAAATTCGGTCAAGTCAAAGAAATTGCTAGTTTGGTTAATACGTGCAGTTGCGAGTTTGGTTGAACCTTGAAAGTTGCTAATCTGGTTGTACTTGAGAGGCTGCTAATTCGGTTATAACTGATAACTGCCAATTCGGTTAACACTGAGATGCTGCTAATCCGCTTAAAACTGAGAACTGCCAATTCGGTTAACACTGAGATGCTACTAATTCGGTTAAAACTGAGAACTGCCAATTCGGTTAAACTTGCAAGCTGCTAATTCGATTAATTGCTAATTCGGTTACGAAACCTAAAAACTCAAAAACACAAAAAGACTAACTTCTGAAACTTTTTTCCCAAATTTTCTTGTACAACTAGTATTAATAAGCCTATAAGTACCTTAAAAATGAAACTTTATGGTTTTTTTAAGCCAAAATTTTGAAATCAAGATTTGTACTTTATAAGACTTTTTTAAAAACAAAAGTTGTAAAAATGAGTTTTTCTTGATTCAAAGCTTATACACCTATATCATAAAGATACTAGATAAAGCTTACCTTTGTACACGATCTTTTAGTGTATATGAGAGCTTCGAAAAACAACAAGAAAAAGCTACGGTTTGACAGAAAGAAACGAACCAAAAGAAAACAAACATAAAAACTAAACAAATTACTCCATGGCTCTTGATACCAATTGAATAACAATCAAATAACATACATGAAAAGGGAAAGAGAGGTGGTTTTAAAGAGAGCGGTTGGATGAACATTTTAGAGAGAGAAAGTAACATAAGAGAGAACTTTTATTATGTGTGTGAATTAATGAACAACCAACACCCTTTCCAAGGCATAGAGAGGGTATTTATACCCTAAGCATGGTCGACCATGGAGAGCTTGTGGGCTTTCCATGGACCTTTTGGCCCAATTAGATTAATATCATTACATTTGACTAACTACGGGCTTTGACTAACTATTATTGGTAGTGACCGATACTTTTTATGTTTCTAACATTACGCTCCATCGGTCATGTTTATGTGTCATGCACAAGCCTATGGTAGCTATTTAGATTATGTCTGCGCATCTGAGTGTCTTCACAATTATAAACCCTATCTGAGTGGCTCGAGTGAATTAAAAATCAAACACATTCCCTTGTGAGTTGCTTTGTTATGTGTCGTGCATGAAAAGTTATCTAAACTAGTACACACTTGTTAAAATCTAATTTTTCTCCACGTCACGATAAATGAACTTGTTTTTCTCGCTTTAAATTGCTTGAAGGCAAGCAACAGCTAAGTGTGGAGGGATTTGATAACGCCTTAATTATACATGTTTTTTGCGGCGTTATTTGTATATATTTTATCATTTCTCATGAACTTTCGATACTTAATAGCATAAATTATGTGCAGGTTCACTTGAAGTCATCTCGAACCCAAAAGGAATAAAGCTTAAGTGTTTACAAGTGATTGAAAGCAAAATAGAAGAAAAATAAAAGTCCAAGGCTAAAAAAGACCCAAAGTACGCCGCACTTACCCTTTGTGCGCCGCACTTCCCATCGAGTCCAAGAATTAAAGTCAATTAAATGAAGACTGCATTTAATCACCAAGTACGCCGCACAATATTTCTAGTGTGTCGCACTTCCTATCTGAACTATGAAGAATAATTAAATGGAATTAAATATACCTCGCATTTACACCTTAAGTGCGCCGCACAATCTTTCTTGTGAGCCGCACTTCGACCCAAAATCAGCCTATAAATATAGACGAATTTTCTCTCCAAAATCATTCATCCTACACACAAATCATTCATCATATCTTCAATTAATTCAATCATCCTTCCATCATCATTCCCAAATCCCTCATCCATAAACACCACAACCACTTGAAGATTGGAGATCAAATCACAAAGAACAAAGAAGAACACTATCATAGTTCTAGTAAAATAAAGGTTGTATTTCGATTCCATACTTGTTTTGGGTAGAGTTAGATCCATATTCTTGCCCGGACATAGTATGTTTCTTGTTATTTTATTTAATTTTGTTATGAACTTCATAGCCATGAGAGGCTAAATCTCTCATGACTACTCGGTGAAAGTAATATAATGAATAAGCATTTGGTATAATTACGGTCTTGTTAATCTTAAGCTTATGTTATAATCCTATCGTATCTAATCTTATCAACTTTGATTATATACTCACATCGGTATAGGTCGAAAGACCCGTTGTAAACTATATAGTTTTAAAGATTTGTCTATGATCTTTATCGTCCGTGATGAAAAATCCACTTACGTTATTTGATAAACAAAATAAATTTGATATAGTAGTAGCTGGATTATTTGAGTGACACATTTGATCGAGTTAACTAAACATAAGTCTTAAGTTAAACAAGTGAATTTGCAAAAACATTTTCTGACAAGAAAAACACTTTTTTACAAATTCAAGTCCTAAGTTTGAGATCGTAACCATTACCATTGCTTATGAATTATATGAAATTATCCGAGTATTCATCTTTCTCATTATTAAATTCAGTTCAGTTTATTTTAAATATGTTAAAGTTTATTTTTCATCTGATTATTCGAACACTATGCAAATCCCTGTGAACGACCTGATCTTAACTAAAAAAGATTATACTACATACGTGGGTTATACTTTCACCCGTTGTTTCCATATAATAAATCGGTATTTTCAGTCTTATAAATTTAAAGCTTTCGAAACACATCAGGCTGATAACAGACCCCCTATGCTGGATAAGACTAATTACAGTTCATGGGCAAGCCATATGTTGTTGTATATCAAGGGCAAGGAACATAGAAAGTTACTTGTTGATTCAGTTCTCAATGGACCTTTCCAATAGAACAATGGTAGAACCTGGAAATGAAACTACTCCAGCAACGATAAGAGCACAAACATACGTTGATCTCATAGATGAAGAAAAGATTCGTGAATCAGTTGATATCAAGGAAGCAAACATTTATTTGCAAGGTTTACCTCAAGACATTTACATTTTGGTTAATCATAATGAAGATGCAAAGCAGATTTGGGATAGAGTCAAATTACTCATTCAAGATTCAGAGTTATCATTGCAAGAGCGAGAGTCCAAGTTGTATGATGATTTTGACACATTCACTTCTATTCCTGGAGAGACAATTCATTCATATTACATGCGGTTTGCCCAGCTGATCAATGATATGCATATGATTGGTATGACAATGAAACCACTCCAAGTCAACACAAAGTTTGTCAATCATCTTCAACCTAAATGGAGCAAATTTGTCACGGATGTCAAGTTAGCCAAAGACATGCATACCACTAACTTTGATCACTTGTACGCTCATCTAAGGCAACATGAAGCTCATACAAATGAATTTTGTTTAGCAAGACAAAGGTATCCGGATCAGATAGCATTGGTTGCTAATTCTCCAACTTGTTTGAACCCGACTCAGTACTATCCTTAATTATCATCTGCTACTCAACAATACTACTCACCTCCTACACCACAACATTCTTATGATGCACCAATTGTTCAACAATCACAGTATCAGCCATAAGTTGTTACTCCTTCTCCAGCGGTTCATCAACAACAATATCAAGCACTTGTTTTGCAACAATCCTATCAAGAACCTGCTATTCAACAATCATCTTCCACAGAGTTAGATTCAGGACTTGTGATTCTATCTTTTAACCCTTCTGATGATCCAATTGCTAATTTGAACAAGCTAATGGCATTTGTAACCACAGCATTTAGTCCTCGTTTCCCACAAATAAACAATCAGCCGAGAACCTCGTCTAATCCTAGGAACCAAGCAACCATTCAAGATGGAAGAGTTACCGTGCAGACAGTTCAGGGGAGACAGACACAGGGGTATGCTAACAATAGGGCAAGGAACACTGCTACAAATCAGGGTGTTAACAGGCAAGGGGCTGCAAGTCAAGCAAGGGTGGTTAAATGTTACAACTGTCAAGAGGAAGGTCATTTTGCTAGACAGTGCACTAAACCAAAAAGGCCTAAGAATTCAACATGGTTTAAAGAAAAGATGTTGCTGTCTGAAGCTTTAGAATCAGGAGCTTATTTAGATTCAAAACAGTTGGCTTTCTTAGCAGATAATGGGGATACAGTAGTTCCCGCTCAAGCATCTCAGGAAATCCCAACTCCAGTAGCATTTCAGACTGATGATCTTGATGCTTTTGATTCTAATTATGATGAGGTACCCTCGGCTAAGGCAATTCTCATGGCCAATCTATCTTCCTATGACTCAGATGTTCTCTCAGAGGTACCATTTCATGACACAAACATTGATGATATAAGTTATCAAAGTGTGCAAGAGACACAGTGTTCTGAACAACCATTTTTTGATAATAACACAGAAAATAACATAACAAGTGATAGTAATATCGTTTCTTATGAATAATACTTGCAAGAAACTAAAAATCCGGTTGTTCAAAGCACTAGTTCTCCTGTTCAACAAGATGAATTATTAATGTCTGTCATTGAAAAAATGTCTAGTCAAGTTTCCAAATGTAATAAGGTGCAGTAGGAAAATATAATTGTCAATGAAACCCTAACTGTCGAGCTTGAAAGATATAAAGAACAAGTAAAACTGTTTAAACAAAGGAAAAAGTTTGATTTAAATGATAGAGAAAAGTATATTTATGGTCAATTAAGACAGATTATTGTTGACAAAAATGCAAAGGTTGCGGATTTTGAAAAACAAATACACTCATTAAAACTACAACTCAATGCAACAGTTGAAAGTCATAAGACTTTATCAAAAACTGTTGAATGTTTGAAAAAGGAGTCTAAGCAAAAGAAAGATAAATATCTTGATGAAGTCATTGATTTACAAAAGAAAAACAAAGCTTTAGACAATGTGGTTTACAAAATGGGTCAGTCCACGCAAACAATGCATATGTTAACAAAACCTCAAGCATTTTATGATGAAACTCACAAAACTGCACTTGGTTATCAAAATCCTTTTTATCTCTCTCAACCTCGACGGAAAGTACCTGCTTTGTATGATGGCAATACTCTTGTTAAGACATATGTTCCTTTGTCTGAAACTGATAGTGAGGAAACCTTAGAATTGGCTGAAGAGAGTAGGTTAAAAATGCTAGCTAAACAAAATGATCCAAGCTTAAAAGAAAATAAAGTTAATATCGCCTCCGTTGATTATGTGGCTTTAAATAAACTATCTAAGCATTTTGTTAAGCATTTTGTGCCTCAGAAAAAAATTATATGCAGAACAGGCATATTGGTTACCTATTTCAAACCCGTTTCTGAAAACCCACCCGTTTCATCCAAACCAGTTTTAAAGAAAGAATCTCCTCGTGGACTTCCTTTAATCAGTTTGGTAAAAGATAGTTTTCACAAAATGAGAGAGCATGTTAATAAATTTGATGAAACTATAACTTTTCACACCAAAATAACTCAAAATAGAATAGGATATTAGGGGTTGAACATATAAAAGGGGCATTTAAAAAGGATGTCAAATCTTTTTCTCAAACCTTGAAAGAATATTTCCGTATGTTTGAACACGGTCTTAACAAAGAACTCAAACAAATGAAAGCCGTTTTTACTTAAATGGAAACCGAGGTTGCCAAATGTTCTATAGATAAGAAGTATTTTGAGATTGAGAAAAATGAATTAAGCCTTGATAATGATCGGATTTTAGAGCATATTATCTGTCAAGATGTGATGAATATTGTAATGCATGCTAATGCTCAAACTGATAATGTGTTACATGCAAATAATAATTCTCTAGAACATGACAATTCTGCATTAGAACTATTGAAACATGAAAATGATCGGTTAATGAAGCTTCTTATATCTCAAGATCTTGTGCATGCTATTGTTAATTCTTTAGCTGCCATTAATGATTATAAATCCATGCAACAGAGTTTCGTGGATGAATATAATGAGACTCTAGTGCTTAAAGCTGAGCTTGCTAAAAAGAATGTTATGATTGAAAAGGCTATTTACAACGAACTTTCAAAACGATGTTTCTGACATAAAAATCGGTGTATTTCTCTTAAAATTAAATTAAAACAAATCAAAGAAAGTTTTTAAAACAACAGACCATCTCATAATCAAGATGCTCCTGAATTTAAGGAATTTTTCATAATAAATGAGTTGCAAGCTCAGTTAAAAGCAAAGAATGTCTCAATTGAGAAGTTAAAGGAACACATTGCGAATATTAAAGGAAAGAATGTGGTTGAGAGTGTTCAAAATGTGCATAATTTTAATGTCGTTACTTCAAGAGTGTATAAACTAGATTTGCCACCTCTTTCCCCTTGCATAAAGAATAATATGGCTGCACATGTAGACTATCTTAAGCACACACAAGAAAATGCTTATATACTTCATGAAATCATCAAACACGCTAGAGACTTAAGGCCTTTAGATAGTGACTTAGCCTCTGCTTATAAGTTTGTCACACGCATTCAGGAATTACTTGTTTATGTTAGTGCTACATGTCCTAGTTTGAAACATGTAAGTGATAAGTTAGTTGTTGTTACACTAATGAGCAGTGCTAGGAAAGTTAGGTTTGCAAAATCTAATGACACATCAAAAGATAAAACACAAAAACAAGTACAACCACAAGAAAAACAGACCACTAACAATTCTATGTCACCTTCTACAGGAGTAAGCAGTTCTACTAAAGCTAGCGGATCAAAGCCTAGGAGCAATACAAAGAAAGATAGGATCTCGTAAACTTCACGCAATAACAAGAAGACAAATAAAGTAGAAGCCCAACCTAGGATTGCTAAGTCTAGTTTGAATAATATGAATCGTGTTTCTAAAACAGTTTGTAATGAAAATGTTAAGCATTCTGTGTTGAATGCGAATTCTGAACTTGTTTGTGCTACCTGCCATGATGTATGTTTGATGCTATTCATGATCTTTGTGTTAGTGATTATCTTAATGATGTGAATGCTCGTGTCAAATCTATGTTTGTGAAATCTAGACCCGCTAAGAGCAAAAAGAAGGAAATGTGGAAACCTACTGGTAAAGTTTACACTAAGGTTGGATATATCTGGAAACCCACAGGACCTTCACTATAGTTGGAAACACATGGCCCTTTAACTAGGATCATCTCCACTAAAGTAGTGCCTCCTAGGAAATCCATATCAACAACATCAGTTAAGTAAACACAACCAAGTAGTAACAAATTTGAGAAACTCAAAGATATAAAACATGTAGGTTTGAGTGGTCAGTCTAAGACCGTAGGTTCTAAGATATCTAAACACTCGGAACCCATGCAAAAATGGGGATCCAAAGTTTCTACTGTTCCATCTTCTTTTTGTGTCAATTTCAGGCCATACAAATCGTACTCTGGTACCTGGACTTGAGCTGATCCAAGCATATGACCGGGCAGCGCTCTCAGCTCATCAACTTTGTTAGCAAATTTTTTGGTACTGTTAGATTCGGAAATGATTAGATTGCAAAGATTATGGGTTATGGTGACTATCAGCTTGGGAATGTTACAATTTTGCGGGTGTATTATGTTGAAGGTCTCGGGCACAATTTGTTCTATGTGGGTCAGTTTTGTGACTCGGATATCAAAGTTGCATTCCAGAAACACACGTGTTATGTTCGGAATTTAGACGATGATGATTTACTTTATGTATCAAGAGACACAAATTTTTTACACCATTTCACTGGATGATATGCTGAAGTCTTCTCCAATATGTCGGCTATCTAAAGCCTCTAAGACTAAAAGCTGGTTATGGCACCAACGGTTGTCTCATTTGAATTTCAGTACTTTAAATCAGTTGGCATCAGTTATGTTCGGCATGTTCTCTAGGTAAAAGCAAGAAGTCCTTTCATAAACCCAAAGCTGACGATACTAATCAAGAAAAACTCTATCTTTTACATATGGATCTGTGCGGGCCAATGCGTATGGAGAGTATAAATAGGAAGAAATATATTTTGGTTATCGTCGATGACTACTCAAGATTTACGTGGGTTAAGTTTTTGAGATCAAAGGATGAATCTCCTGAGGTCATCATCAAATGCTTAAAGCAAAAACAAGTTTGTTTGAATGCAACTGTCTGGAATGTCCGAACAAATAATAGAACTGAATTTGTAAATCATACTCTTCGTAAATATTATGAAAGTGTTAGAATATCACATCAAACATCCGTTGCTCGCACTCCACAACAGAACGGCGTTGTCAAAAGACAAAATCGCACTTTAGTGGAAGCTGCTCGCACTATGCTGATTTTTCTAAAGCTCCATTGTTTTTGTGGGCAGAAGCAGTCAATACAGCTTGTTATACCCAAAACAGATCCCTCATACGTCTCTGTTACAACAAAACTTCATATGAGCTGATGCACAACAAGAAACTGGATTTATCTTATCTCCATGTCTTTGGTTCCCTGTGTTATCCGACCAATGATAGTGAGGATTTGTGTAAATTAAAAGCAAAAGCCGATATTGGTATTTTCGTTGGTTACGCTCCTGGAAAGAAGGCTTTATGTATCTACAACAAAAGAACCCGACTAATCATGGAAACAATTCATGTAACCTTTGATGAGCTTACAACAATGGCTTCTGAACAATTCAGTTCAGGACCCGCCCTCAATTAATGACTCCAGGAACACTCAGTTCTGGACTCGTTCCAAATCCTATTCCTCAACCACCTTATGTACCACCCACCAAAAATGATTAGGATATATTGTTCCAACAATGTTTGATGAGTTCTTCAATCCTCCTCCGAGTGTTGTTTCTCCAGTTCCTGTTGCTGCTTCTCTAAGACCTGTTGATCTAACCGGTTCACCTATGTCAAACTCAATTGACGAAGATGCACCATCTACTAGTAACCCATCAACACAAGAACAAGAACAATCTTTAATTATCTTTTAAGGTGTTGAATAATCCCTAAAAACGCCATACTTTCATGATGATCCACTTCATGAAACTCTTCATGAAGAATCGACTTCTCAAGGATCATTATCAAATGTGAGGCCATCCCATACTCCATTAGATATACTTAGTAAATGGACTAAGAATGATCCACTAGAAAATGTGATTGTAGACCCTTCTCGCTCAGTCTCCATAAGAAAGCAACTTAAGACAAACGCCATGTGGTGTTATTTCAATGCCTTTCTTACTTCAGTTGAACCAAAGAATTTTAAAGAAGTAATGCTCGAATCCTCCTGAATAGAAGCCATGCTGGAAAAAATACATGAATTCAAGCGACTGTAAGTTTGGGAATTAGTACCCTCTCCAGACTTTGTAATGTTGATCAAACTAAAGTGGATCTACAAAGTCAAGAAAGACGAACTTGGGGGCATACTCAAAAACAAGGATCGATTGGTTACTAAAGGATACCTTCAAGAAGAGGGGATTGATTTTAAGGATTCGGTTACACCTGTTGCCGGACTAGAAGCCATTCGTATCTTCATTGTAAATGCTGCCAACAAGAACATGACAAACTATCAAATGGATGTCACAACTTCTTTCTTAAATGGCGAGCTTCGTGAAGTAGTTTATGTTAGTCAACCGGAAGGATTCGCATATCAAGACAAGCCAAATCACGTGTACAAGCTCAAAAAGGCACTTTATGGTCTTAAACAAGCTCCACGAGTGTGGTATGATATGTTGTTCAGTTTTCTACTATCACAAGAATTCTCCAAGGGTGCAGTCGATCCAATACTATTCACTAGGAAAGTAGGCCGCGACATCTTATTGGTACAAATTTATGTCGATGATATAATATTTGCCTCTACTAATCCTGATATGTATGATGAATTTGCTAAAATAATGTCTTCTAAATTTAAGATGTCGATGATGGGAAAATTTTCATTCTTTCTAGGACTTCAAATTTTTCAAAGTCCTAGAGGCATCTTTATTAACCAGTCTAATTATGCTCTTGAAATAATAAAGAAATATGGTATGCTATCTAGTGATACCGTTGACACCCCTATGGTGGACAAAAGTAAAATGGATGAAGATCTACAGGGGAAACCCGTCGATCCTACACATTACCGTGGTATGATTGGTTCCTTAATGTATCTTATATCCAGCAGACCAGACCTCGTATTTGCAATGTGTATGTGTGCCCGGTACCGGCAAAGCCTACCAAAAAGCACTTACTTGCAGTTAAGTGAATATTTTGATACCTGAAAGGAACCATTGATATGGGTCTTTGGTATTTGAAAGATTCTTTCATTACTCTAACAGCATATGCAGATGTAGACCACGTCGGGTGTCAAGATACTAGACGCGGTACATCTGGAAGTGCACAATTCTAAGGGGATAAATTTGTTAGCTGGTCATCCAAAAAGCAAAAGAGCACTGGTATCTCCAGTACAGAGGCTGAATATATAGCCTTATCTGGGTGTTGTGCTCAAATCTTATGGATGAGATCACAACTAACATACTATGGGCTTAAATTCAATAAGATTCATCTGTACTGTGATAACAAGAGTGCAATCGCTTTATGCTGCAACAATATTCAACACTCAAGATCAAAGCATATAGATGTGAGATACCACTTTATTAAGGAGCAAGTGGAAAATAGAGTGGTGGAACTCTACTTCGTCAGAACATAATATCAACTAGCAGACATCTTCACCAAAGCTTTGCCACGAGAAAGATTCAACTTCTTGATAGAAAAGCTTGGAATGCAAAGCATGCCTCCTGAGTCTCTGAAAAATCTGGCTGAAGAAGAGGAAGAGTAATGGTGTTAACTCTTCATATATCGTATGTACAATATGTAAATAAGAAAATATAAAAACTCAAAAAGATTTTTCATTTCTATAAAACTTTTCAAAAAGAAAATACAAAAATATAAGACCAAAAAAATACAAAAATATGTAATTCTGACATGTCTTCTGGATCGATAACATTTACGGCCTTAGAATGTCATTCACTAATGACACGATGCTGTAAATGAAGTTCGAACGGAAGTTGTAAATATTTTTAAAACATGTCAATGGCTTGCTGTTATTTCAGACAGCAACCAGCTCATCATTTTTCAGGCAAGTTTATCGTCAAAAAGATAACTTGACCTTACAACGGGAAATTATTTTTTCTCGGGTATGAATTACTTTACATTCATACAAAGCTTTGTGTATACTTTGTTACACAATCCGTGCTTTCTATAAATAAGTATACGTGTCAGTGCATTTATTTTTCAAATTAAGAGAAATCTTATTTTTGGTGGTATAAAATGTGTTGATTTATAAAAATATCAGTAATAACAATTTCTTATCAGAAAAATATTTTAAAAGAAAATTATATCACTCAAACAATGTCTACTACTCTTTAACTAGAAAACGGGACATTATTTGAGGAGGATAAGTGTTTTCAATAAGTCTTTTAAAATGATTCTTCATAATTAAATCATAGAATAAAAGGTAAAGGTTTTTTAACTATAACGGATCAATTCTTTAAGGGGAGTTAAAATAATTAAGTCATTTAGGCTTAAGATATTATTTTGTTCAACCTTTAGGGCTTAGAATGCAAAATGCGGGACTTAGCATTTGAGTTTGCAACTAGAAGGACTAATGTTGTCATTTCCCTAAAACACCTAAGTCTTAGGAAAGTTGTAAAAGGAAAATGAAAGACTTAAGAAACCACAGGGGCTAAATGTGTCAAAACCTCAAACTTCACAAAAGATAACAAAAAGGACAGGACATTTTTTAAAATCAAAAGTTATAAAAAAATGCCTTGTTTCCCTTTCCTTCTCACTCTCGTTCGCACACATTCAAACAAGAATCACAACTCGTTTTCAAGACTCAAGGTAAACTAGAAATCCGTTTGTAATCATCTAAGCAACAACCTCTTAAAGGGAATTAGATTAATTCATAACAAAATTCTCAAAAACCATAATTGTCAAATTAGGGTTCATAAAGAAAATTTTGTGTTAAAACCTAAATTGAATGGGGGGTTTGTTCGTCTAGGTGTGTATAACATGCGTTGGAAACAGTTTTTTATAACTCTAACACATCTTTGAGTTATCTTGATTTTTGTAGACATTTTTTTGTGCAAATTCTGATTTAGTGCTTATACGTATGTGGGTTTGTGTTTAGAACCTTGCTATGTGGTATGTGAATGTGTTAGATCCTTTGTTTCGAAGCTAAGATACCATAGGAACAAATGTTGTTGTTTTTTAGTGCTCTTAGGTTCGAAATAGACGAAAAGGGTGTTTGGATATGTGGTTAAGAGGTATTATCGGTTCTTGAGTAGTTTTTATGTCTCCTAATTATGCCTAATATGTTCCTTTCTCGTTTGCTTAGAATCATTGATTGTTAGTTTTTGTGCATTACTCGAAAAATTACCCAAAAAGCTTATGAGATGTTCTTTGTTGATTAATGTGTTATGCTTTGTGTTAGAATATGTTTAACAAACCTATGTGTCAAGTTTACATGATCAAAAGTGGTTAGGAAAATTTTTGTTAAAATTCGTATGAACTTTGCGGTTTGTGTAAGCCGTTCTTGACTGAGGTTTGTGCAACTGTTCTTATCTGTGATTTGTGTAAATACACTAGTCTGCGGTTTATGTAATTACAATAGTTTGTGGTTTGTGTAATTACAATAGTCTGCAGTTTGTGTAATTACAATAGTCTGCAGTTTGTGTAATTATAATTATCTGTGGTTTGTGTAATCACAATAGTCTGCGGTTTGTGTAAACTGTTAGTCTGTGGTTTGTGTAATTGTCTCTTCTGCGGTTTGTGTAACTATACATGTCTACGGTTTGTGTATAACAAGGAAAATTATCTACAGTTTGTGTCATTTTGTGAACAAAAACTCTGCCAAAATTTTTTACAAACCCTATAATCAAGATAAACATTACATATTACACATTAAACATTACTCAAAGACTAAAACACATACAAAATTGATCAATGACTACATTTTGACCATTGACTTCGATTGACTCTGACTCAAATTGTGGACTTTCACTAGTTGGATAATTTTTCTTTTCCCTCAACCTTAGTTCATTGATTCAAATTGCATAACAAACCAGGCTTAGTCATTTGAAACATAAAACACAAAGTCACTTAAAACCAATCATAACAACAAGAATAGTTTATCTAATTAGTAACATATATATTTGTCATGTATATAAACTGTATTGGATAACTATTAAGCAGAATCATGAAGCAAGATAAGGCCAAACAAGTTGCCCGTGACGAAAATTTAGTTACTTCTGACGACAGAGTCAAAATTGGCATAAGCAATCTCAGAATCAATCCTTCCATCACTCAAAGGGAGGAAACTTTTCAAGTCGCCCTAGACATTCTCAAGAACACTCCCTTCTACAACGCCTTTCTCATTTCTGCTGATGTTCTAGAAATTTACGTGTTAGATTGATGTTGACATTTTCAGAAAGGTTCTTGATATTTCCCCAAAAGTTGAAAATCAAGAGTTCACCAAACCTCCATCTTCTGATACTCTTAGGGAATTTCTTCAGGAACTTGGCTACAAGGGTAAACAGATAAGCAATTTAGAAATGTATATTGATCACGTGCATCAACCTTGGAGAAACTTTGCAGCTATCATCAACAAATTCCTGTCAGGAAAGACACTGAGCAATGACAGACTTTGTCTGTCTCAAATTGAAATTTTGTGGGGTATGTACCATGAGGCGAATGTGGACTATGCTGCTATGATATGGGAAGATCTTCAATACCAAATTGACTACAGACAGACAAAGGTCAGAAGACGTGAGATCATGCCCTATCCAAAGGTTCATGAAAACCATCATTCATCACTTCATGTCTCAACACAAGTCAATCTCTAAGAGAGAAGGTTCACCGTATCACACTATTGTTGATGATGGATTGCTGGAAAGATTGAAGTTCATCAGCAAAGGAGAACTTTACCAAGTATATGGAAAACCTATTCCAGATACTCGGATCACTAATGAGATCAAGGAATCTAATACTTACTAGATGTACTTCAAATATTCCAATGGCTTAATACCTCCAAAGAAGAGCAGAGGTAGAGCAGTAAAGGTGGGTAAGACAACTGCTACAACCCAAAAGCCAACTAAGCCAAGGAAAGAAAAAGCAAGTACTTCGTGATGAATCTCCCGAATCTGAGGGAGAACTAGAAAATAGGCAAGTCGGTAGAAAGATAAGGACACCTAGAGTTGTTGTCATACAAGAACCTCCTAGTGTCCATGTTAAGAAAACATAAGAATCATCCGAAAAACTAAAAGGCATTGAGAAGTTATTTGAGGCTGCACAGTTAAAAATTAATACTCAGAAAGCAATCAAATATACCCAACGTGCAAGCCGACTTAAGCACAAGACTGCAAGCTTAAGTGAAGGAACTGGTGTTTCACCAAGGGTTCCCGATAAGCTAACAGGAGTTTCAGCAGTCTCAAGTGAAAGAGTTGGCACTTCGCTAAAGGTTCCAGATGAGACATTATACAATTATGAAACTCAAAGTGATGACGATGTCTGGGGTTCTAATGATGAAGAGACAAATAAAGATAAGAATGAAGATGATGTCAGTGAAGAGGAAGAGGATGAGGAAGAAAGTGTTAGTGAAGAAGAGAATGTTGATGAAGAAAATGAAGAAGAATCTGATGATGATAAGAGCTTTGATATTACCAACACTGATGATGAAAGAACGGAATCAGACTCTGACAATCATGAAATGCCTAAGGAAGGAGAGAATGTTGCTGAAACAAAGGAAGAAGAAACTACTAATTTTGAACATGAAGAAGATGATACTAAAGGTGAAGATCATAAGACTGAAAAAGAACCCAAAGGAGATGATCAAGCTAAAGAAGCTGAAGTAGGAGTTCCTGCCTTAGTGACAAAAAAAGAGAAGTCAGAATTTCTACAGTCTACCTTCAGTCACTCAATCTCTTTGAATTTCAGTAATCAATTTCTTATCAACTCTTCTAATGCATCTCTTATTGATACTATTCCTGAGAATACCGATAAAGAGATCACTTCTTTGATGGATATTGAAATCCAACAAGATGTACCTCTAGTTCAGAATGAACCATTTCATGAAGTGAAAGTGTCAGTCATTCCTGAACCAACACAACAACCACCATCTACTCCACCACTTCCTGCCATAGAAGATCCAGCTGCTCTATTTATCAACTTCGAAGCAATTGATTCCTTTCTCCACAAATTTCATGCTCATGAAAATGATGTACATGAACTCAAACAAGTTGATCCCTCTGCATCTATTCTTGAGTCCATCAGATCCCAAGTACCATCCATAGTCAAGGACTCTCTTGGATCAAACATAGGAGATGAACTTCAGAAAGTACTTCAGTCACACACTGAAGGACTCAAAAAGGAACTGACTATGAAGAAAGCAGAGTACAAGGAGTTCATTAAAGAGTCAGTTACCAATGAAGTCAAGAATCAACTGTCAAAGATTCTACCAAAGGCAGTATCTGACTTTGCCACTCCAATGATTCAAAGCACAATAAAGGAAACACTTAAGCAAACTCAAGTCGTTTTAGCTCAATCCTCTTCTCAACCCTGATCCTCTTATGCCATTGCAGAATCTTTAACTAAATTCGAGCTAAAGAAGATTCTTATGGAGAATATAAAGAGAAGTCAGTCGTATCGAACTGCTGATCAACACAAGATTCTCTATGACGGATTGCTTAACTCTTACCTACTGGACAAAGACCTCTTTGAATCATATGGTCAAACTATTTCTTGAAAAAGAAATCATGAAGATGATCAAGATGAAGACCCTCCAGCTAGACCAAATTAGGGTAAAGAGACGAAGAAGAGGAGAAGTGGAAAGGAATCTGAATCTTCAAAGAAATCCTTAATTCCCAAGGAATCTACCAAAGGTAAACCTCTATCTAAATCTTCTAAAACTAGTAAATCTGCACCAGCATACCAATCAGTAAAAGAACCTGAGCATGAGGTACAAATGGATTTCGAAGAACCAACCTTTAAAAATGTGGCAAATGATGCTAATGTGCCACATGTAGATCCCAAACCAAGGATTCCAAAGCCGAACTAGTTCCCTCAACCCCTAAGACCTGAGACACCTAAACCAGATTGGAACACGATAAAGACTATTGATGATGCTCCAGAACAGCCATGGTTTAATGAGATGATCAATGCTAAAAAACCACCACTCACATTTGATGAGTTGATGAGCAAACCTATTGATTTTTCTGCATATTCTATAAATCATCTCAAATTGACCAAGCTTACATGAGAAGTGTTAGTTGGTCTAGTGTTCAACCTGCAAAAGCTGTTTTGAACTAGAATACAATATGGAGAAATGCTTTTGTGCTTTGTCAGATCAGCTCGACTGGACAAATCTTGAAGGTTACGACCACCCAGTTGATATGAGCAAGCCCCTACCCTTACAAGAGAAAGAAGGTAGACGTATAATCCCTATTGAAGTCTTCTTCAATAACAACCTTGACTACTTGAAAGGGGATAAAGCAAAAAGAACATACTCATCCTCCATTACCAAGACACCAACTGCTAGGTACACAATGGAATGGATTAAAGTCTTGATTCTAAACTTGTGAAGTCCAATCCTTATCGACTATGACAAGGATGCAGCTCTTGGGATAAAGCACTGGAGACCACAAAGACAATAGTTCTACAGAGCCATGATCAACAAGAAGTCCAATCATGTTGTCTTTTCAAAAATGAGAATCCTGAGTGTTGTTAGTGTTGCGGTTGAGAAGAAATGCGGCTATGGTTAATTAAAATAAATTGTTATGAGGAGAGCTAATCAGAATCTGTACAAGTTCAAAGAAGGTGACTTTCCAGACTTACATCTACACGACATCGAAGACATGCTACTGCTCCTCACCTAAAACATGTTATTTAACCTTGACGGGGAGGTCATTGTTCACTTAGGAGTAGCTCTGCGCATGTTCACCCGAGGCATCGTTCTTCAGTCTAGGGTTAAAGATGTCCAACTCGGTGTTCAAACTTACCAAAGGAAACTCAATCTTATCATACCTCAAAGAAGTTGCCTTGGCATGTTTGCTAAAGAACTATATACTCTGAACTATGATCCACAAGGAGTTATATATGAAGACAAGAAAAATTAGAAAATACTTATGTGGGTTGATGAGCTTCATAAGTTTTTTGAATGGACTCTCTAATCTATTCACAAGACTCTTCTACACAGGCTCAAGAACTCCAGACTTGGATACAACCCCAATCTGATATGCCAAGGAGGGAATTGACAGACAAGGATCAGAAACACACAGGATATATACTAAGGAAGATGGATGATCAGTTGCTCAGAAGAAGAATCATGAGGAGTCTTAAAGTGCTAGTGGGTGGAAGGAACACAGAGACGGACAGACGACTATTGCAGAGGACAGTATGACTCGGTCATACTTGGTATAAACATGTCAGGTCCTGTCTTATATCTTATCTTGTATATTATATAAGTATGTAGTGTACAACAATAAATATATATGTGTTAAGTATATTTTTTCATGAATTTTTCATTAAATTCAAAATCTTTCAAAATATGTACTTAACACTATATCCTTCCCTCATAAATTAAAGGGGAGCATTAATATGTTCAGAATAAGCTTGCTAATTAGTAATATCTCTCCCCCGTACAATCTTAATCAATTGATATCCCAAATCACAAAATATTTTAACATTTTGGATAAGGAGAGAAAATGTGATTAAAACTATGCAACTAATAAACGTGATCTAAAAAGACTCTAGTGCTAGCTTCTCCCTTGTATGTATAAAAGGCTTTCGGTAATCGATGCACATATGCAGGCGGGGCTGGTATGTGCTTAAATACACATACCTTTTACCTAATTAAACAAGCTAAAAAGACCAAAAATGACCAAAAACTGATAAAAACGCATTGTATATTTGTATTTTGTGGTTTATGTCTTGCAGATACGGATATTAATTAAAAAGGACAAAAACAGAGCTAAAACGAACAAGGCCGAAGGCGAACCCATCTTCTACGGACCAACCCGGGCCTATTTTATTGGGCCGGGTCAGCCCAAGTTTGATACTTTATGAACCTAAAGCCTAAAATTAAAACATAAGTCCAAATTCATTTCCTAGTCCAACATAAGCCCATATAACCTAATACCCGGTGAAAGGCCTAATCCCTTTTTAATATAAAAAACAACGCAAGTCAAACCCCCTTTTTACTCGGTCAAACAATAAAATGAAAAGAAAAGAAGGGCGGGAAAACCCTTTTTACTGTACACCCTTCGTCCCAAATTAACCCTGCACACACGTACCTCAAATTCACCCCCACTTAAGTGGTACTTACCTCTTCTAGAAGCCAATACGTCATCCCTGACGTTAAAGGGAATGCCACCTTGGCAATCTTGACATCAACGATTGGCTAATCAAACGTGGCATCAATCCAACGGTCAAGATGTGATTATTTGAAGGTAGTTATGATTAGATGGCTATACTGGAAGAGAGGGGAGCGTCCAGAGGGCTAGAAGGTTCTTTCCACTGCTATATAAGGAGGACTTCATCACACAGAATAGATATCTAGGAGTAGAATATGGTAGAATAGCTTATTTCCAGCTTATTTGTCTTTTCTTAATGTAATTTTCCTTTAAAAGCCATGTAATCCTTTTCTTATTAATAAAATTGCATTTTACTTTAAAATTGTGTTTTTACTTTTATGAGAATTTTGCTAAATATGATAATAAGCTTTAAATAAGCTCAATAAGCTCTCTTATAAGCTTCAATTGTCTCAATCAAGTTTTACAGCTCAAATAAGCTTACCTGAGCCTATTTGAGTTTGGTTATTCATATACAAAAGGAATTGGTTAAGGTGTTTGTTTTTAAGCTAATATGGATGATAAGCTAATCCGAGAAGGGCTTATGGGTCATTTACAGCTTATTTGTATAAGCTGAGCTTATAGATTAAGCTCATCTGAGCATTTGTATTCACTGTTTAAGCAAGGGATCAAGTAAGTTTCATTTTAACTTGTATAGCTTTAATTTTATCTTATTGCTTAATTGCTTATTTGCTTTTGAATTGTGCTTATTGTGTTTTAATATTATTTTCAATGTCTTAATAGGTTTAGTTTAGTATTTGTTTAAGCTTTATTTTAATTCTATCTAAAACTGTCTTTGTTATAGTTTAAAACTGCTTATTTAGGATTAGCTTATTTAAGTTGCTTTTTAGTAGTTAGAATTTGCTTAATTAGCCTTAATATATCATTTGTTTAATCTGTTTTAGCATGTTGAAGCTTATTGAGATCTGCTTAAGCTTTTTAGTATGATTTTAAGTTCATAAAGAGGTGTTTGGCACAGCTGCTTAGTTGAACTTATTAGCTTATTTAGCTCTTAGTTTTAGCCTTTTATTGATTGATTAGCTTAAATAAGCATCACTCTTTATCTGTTTTAGTTCCTAGCTTATTAGTTCTTAATCTTTGTTAAGTAGAAAATTTAGCTTTTCTAAATATGATTTTAAGTCCATACTTGTAGTTGATTTGCAGCCCTATTTTGTTTCCAGCTTTCTTTAGCTTATTTGTGTTTTGTCTCCATCTGTTCTTAGGTTGTTGCTTTTCAAAGTGCTTGTAGAGTCTTAAAAAAATAAGCTTAAAATAGCTTTTTCAGGCCTAGTTTAAGTAGTGATTTGCTGTCTGTTCTGCATTAAGCTTTTTACGATTTTTCAGCTTATTTTCTTTACTAAATTCTAGTCTTTTTGCTTATTAGAGTCTAGGTTTTGTTTGGTTTTCAGCTTATTAGATTTTTCATTGCTTATTTAGTCCTTAAGTGCAAAACAGTTTTAGCCAATTGTCATAAAAGCTTAAATGGTATTCTGTCACTTTCAAAAGCTTATTCTGAGCTTATTTTTCAGTTTCATAAAAAGCTCTAATTATAAAAATTACTTATTTTAATGAGTTCTTTCAGTTTTTGCAAAAAGTTTACAAAAATAAAAATATTTTTTAAAAAGGAAGCCATGGGGGTCGATCCCTTAAAAAGGAAGTCATGGGGGGTCGATCCCATGACCTTCTCTTTTGCACACACTACTCTCAGCACACTCACACGCTAACCAACTGCCCTTGGGTCTTTTTAAAACTATCTTTGCAACATTTAATTCATAAAGTTTCTTTCAGTTTTGCTTATCCGAGCCTTATTGCTTATTAACTGCTTATTCTTTAAGCCTTTTTCCCAGTTTTTATTTTTCTTAGATTTTTCATAGTATTGAGCACTTTTCATAAAATTTTCAGATTTTTATAAATTAGTTTAGAATTTTTAATTAATTTTCTTGATTAAATTAGTTTTTAATTCATAATAAATAAAATCAAAATCAAAAAAATATAATTTTTTCTGAAAATTATTTTAAGTCATTTAGGATCTATAAAAATTAAATTTTCATTTTTAGGGTTTAATTTTGATAATTTTGCTTATATGTCGCGTTTTAAATTTCCAATTATCATTTACGTGTTTAATTTCTTGAATGTTTTAATTGTCGTAATTGTTTGTTTGCCTTTACATGTTTTTATGCGGTTTCATTAGTAGAATTAGAAACCAAATCAAAATCTTTGAAACCATTCAAATCACGCGATCACGGACTTAGCCGATTTTCAATTCGCACCTCGTCGGGATACGACTCGGGAAGGTTTTAGATTTTACTTTGGATAAAAGTAATCTTCTAGAATCCTCGCATAATACTTATTACTATACTATTATTGACTAATCCTTATACTATATATTATATATACGTGTTTGGACTCAATCAGGAGCATTTTCAAAAGATGAAAACTTCAAGGTACAAAAGCTTTGATTTATATCACAAGTACCTTGGTAGAGTTTTTCAAAAGGTTTTTAATGGCAACTGTGGCAATACCAATAGACCGACCATGTACTTAATTTTATGGAGTTATAAGGTGGTTAAGGTTAGGTATCTGTCCTATGATCCAGTCAGAACCGGAGGGATCTACCCAGGGATATTCCATTAGATAGAACAGAAGTCCTTAGGTATGATACAAAAGGAGTAAAAGTAAGAAAAGGGAAAATGCAGACTAAGACAGAGCTAACACTGGAATAAACCCAACAAGGTGTTAGTGATGAAGTCTTGGTAAGCATTGAAGGGGTTGAAGAATGAAAAAGAAATGTAAAGATAAAGGGTGAAAAGAAAGAAGCCCTCCTTACACTTAGGCAAAAATCGGGTCAATACATATGTTATCAGAAACACTTAGTTGTTGTTTGGTATTAAAGATAGACATCTTGGACCCAGTGATGCAATGCACAACCCTCCCTAGCCACTCAATGTCTCTCAAAAGACTTTTATTTCATTTCTCACGGAGATTACACACATTTCTATCGAATTTCTCATTCCGAGTTAGTTGGTATTGAAAAGGTGGCAGTCTGCTCCAGCCTCCGATTACTAAAACCAAAGTGCACTATCAAGTCTAGAGCCATAAAGAGATCATCCTTAAATCTCTCTAGAACACTACTCCAATATATTTGTTTTTCACACATTTTGAAAACAAGTAATATCTTAAGAGTCATACGCATTATCCTTGTGATATTGCCAGAACATCAGAGTAATACTTAAGTATTCACAATGGCGATGGAAATCCTTTCAGAGTCAACATCAAACAAGCTCTGCGGTAGGTGACTTATGAGATCCTATATGGATCAAACTTGTGACACTAGATATCGATTCGGTCTAGACTAAGAATTGACCGCTCAATCAGTGAGACAGTAACTCATAGATTCACTCTTACTGGTGTTGTCTGCTTTGAGACGCTGTGATAATGAGAACGGCTAGTGCAGCTGCGAAACCCTGTCAACGAGATTCTTTTGAATTCTACCTAATCACAGTCAGTATTTATATTGATTAACGGGGAACCGTGGTTATTGCAACCGTATTCGACAAAGTGACAAAGACACTTTCGTCCATATATGTTGTTTATCACTAACCTAAACCTGCAGGTATTCCTGATGGTGTCCAAGACAAGTTAAGTTCATAACTGCATGCTCATACTTGTTCGACAAATATAAAGATATGATGAAAACTCAAATATATGTCATTCAAGTCTTCCCCTACTCTGATACTCAAAAGGTCTTCCTTGAAGTCATTATGTGTTCAAGATGAAGCAATCCAATGGAGATAATCAAATAGCTTTCAAGATAAAGAAAGGTATGAGCATGTCGGTCCGAAGGTTACAAGATCACAAGGAGGTAAAAGATTACAAGATAACGCAAAGAGATGATGCTTGGCTAATGATCTCAAAGAAGCTCGGGATCATTGTTTATTAAGCAAGTAGGAGCAAGCTCAAGATCAATCTCACTACATATTTATACAAGATAAAGATTAATGATTGAAGACAACGAGCAAGAGCGAAGACATTCATAGAATGCTAGGTTTAATTTTCTGTAACTTATAATGACCTCCTTTAGGGGGAGATTGTTAGGAATCGAGAAAAGAATTTGTCACTTCCAATATAATATATCGTAGCTCGTAGTTAAGCGTTCGGTTACGAGAAAGCTAACCGGGCCAAGTACAAGGAATACCAAGGCTTGGCCGGCCCTACTTGGTATTATATAAGCCCTCTCCATCCCATGAAGAGGGTGTTGGTCATTTGTAAGAACACCTCTTTTATGTTATTCTCTTTTCTCTCTCTATAAGTGTCAAGCATCCTCTCTCTCTAGTTCTTTCTTAGAAACTCATAGTATTACTTGGTTTGTGATATCATCAATATGAAACGTGAACAAAGACGAAGGAGAATCTGTTTCTTCTAGTAAACTGACTTTTTGTAACTTCATGTAATATGAGATTTTTGTTATGTATATTTTTTTTCTAGTTACATTAGTTTGTTGATTTCATTTAAGTTTAATGTTTATAACTTTATTTTGAATTGTCCAAAAAATATGAGCTAGTTTTTTATTTCAATGAATAAAAAAAACTTATTTTATATTTATAGCGGCGTTTTAAGGAAACATGTTTGTTAGGGTTAACCCGTCGAAAAGTTCTCGTATTGCATTTTATTTCCTTTTCCCAAAAACAATTTTTTTAACTTCGCACTTGCACATATTGCGATGATTATATACTAAAAATGGACAAATAAAATCATTCAGACAATTTTACAAAAACAAATAACATTATTTCATTTAGATTCAGACTTTATAATCATCCCTTACCAACAAAATATGATAGTCACATTAAGACTCAAAACATCTTAATAAAACAAACACACCTTAAACCTATTTGAAGACCTTCCATTACCATAAAACCAAACCTTGTGACCTCATGAAAAGTATTGAGTGAAAATCATGGCCAAAGATCCACCACAAATATCTACAATTAACCGAAATATGTGATGACTCTAACTCGGGTCAATTTCGATTTTACTTCTCTTCATGCACACGACGTTGCGTTTTTGACTTTTATTTTAAAAAAAGTATGAAGAAAACAAAATAAATTCTTGTTTCAGAGTTTTTTTAAGAGAGAAGATAAAAAAGAAGAGAGTAAATTTGGCTAACTTTATCTTTAAAATTTTCTTCTAAAAAATGAGATGATTTGGAAATAAGTTATATTAGGAAGCTTTTAATAAATGTAGTACTTTATAAAAAAACAAAACTTATATATATGATCAATTAAAGGTATAATTGTAAAAAAAATGAGATGATTTGGAGAGAAGTTATATTATAAAGCCTTTAATAAATGTAGTACTTTATAAAAATAGCATTCTTCTAAAAAAATGAGATGATTTAGAGCATCTTCAATGCATGGTTTTTGAAAAGCTTTTCACTATTTGCAAAAGCTTTTCTAATAACTTTTTGCATTGTGCTAAAGGCTTGTTGAAAAGCTTTTTGATGAAAGACTTGGTAGATTACAAGTCTTTGACACTTAAGACTTGGTGTATTTATGCATTTAATTTATTGTAAAAAGCTTTTGGATAGTTTTTTGCATTGAGGAACTTTTGTAAGCTTAGCTTTTTGAATGACAAAATTAATGAGAAAGTGATGTGGCAAAACTAAAAAGTCATTTTGAGGTAGAAGCATTGTGGATGCTTTTAGAGAGAAGTTATATTATGAAGATTTTAATAAATGTAGTACTTTATAAAAAAATAAAAAAAACTTATATATATAATAAATTAAAGGTATAATTGTAAAATCATAACTCATCATTCTTTTTTCTCCTACTTTATTCCTTTTTTTTTTCTTTTCTGCCTATTCTTAACTTTGTTCTTCTTTTTTTTCATTTAAAAAACTTAAAACAACGTGTAAGTTATTTTTGTTTTTAGAAAAAATTGCATATATATCCTTTCAAACTTAAT
>BQNB010004812.1:0-67971 GCA_026074375.1 Tanacetum coccineum
TTTTTGGTGTTTTCAGTGTTTTTACTGACTTTGACAGCTAAATTAAGCTAGGAAAATAAGCTAGAAAATGTAAACTAAGATTAAATCTATAATAAGCTATAACTAGACTTAATATTACTTGAATCTAAGATCCTAAATCCTATTCTTACTTAACTAAAAATTAAGCCAAAGGTGGCAGTACTAACTTGTGACAGCAGTACTAACTTTTAGTTAGTACTGGTGCACTTTGGTGAATTGTGGCAGCAAATTAAGCTAACTAATAAGCAATAAATCTAAATCTATTACCTAATCTATATTAAGCTACCTCTAAACTATATACTACCTTAATTTGAAAAGCTAAGTCCTAAGATTACTTGGCTTAATCTTAAGCCAAAAGTGACAGCAGTACTAACTTGTAGTTAGTACTGGTGCACTATGCACAAGTGCAACTCAAAAGTGCAGGCTTCCTAAGGGAAACCTTGCACTAAACACACTCTACTAGAGTGTATAGACAAAGTGCAAGCAAGATCTAAGCCTTAAGGGCTTTGGATCAAAGTTTCACAAGCAAAAAGATAGTCAAAAACTGCCTTGGTGTAAAAACAAAGATAATAAGCCATATCTTTTGAAATTTTGAACTTATAAAAACTAAATGAAAACTAAACTTAAATGAAAACTCAGCTGACTCAAGCAATTTGAACAAGTAATGTTGATTTTTAGAGGTCAAACACACTTATGCCAAACACCCCTTTACTACTATGACAGTTATGATTAAGCTACTAAATTTGAAATCTATTAAACAAGTGCTTAATACCAGACAATTAACAGATTAAAACTACTTTAATAAGCATGACTTAACAACTAGATAAGCAATAATCTAAGACTTAAGCTATTTTACTATATTTTTGGTTTTTTAGAGTTTTTTAAGACAAATATATGAAAGACTAAGATCTAAACTAATTTAATCAAAAACAGATAAGCAACTATGAATATTAAGCTAGTTAAGGCATAAATAAACACTAATAAGCAACTTTAATGAGCAAATAAGCAATAAGCAAGTATGTAGTGAAAACTTAAGCTAGAATTGAAAATGAACAAGAAATTTAGAAGTAAAACTTACTTTATCCTCTAGCTAAACAAGAGGTCCAATAATGGCAGCTACAAGCTCCCTAGCTTATTAATAAGCTAGGGTATAAGTCCTTGGGATCTCTTCCAAGTTAAGATCCCCTTCCAAAAGCTCTAATCCAATAAAATCCATGATAGATTTAAACTGATTTAAGGTTTAGGTAAGATTAATACTGAATTCAATAAGCTCTATTTCAGCTTATAGACTGAAAGAGCTTTAAATGAGCTTATTAGCTTATTGAGACAACTTAGCTTATTAAGAGAGCTTATGAAAAAGAAACTTGGAGAGATTTAGAAAAACTGAATTTCATTAATAAAAACTTGCTTACAGTACTTTTAAAGGAAAATTACAAGATTAAAACATCATTAAGCTAAGAATTTGAAATTTAAGCTACAACTAAATTAAAAGCTACTTGTAAAAAAAACTAGATAAAAACTCATTCCGTGTGTGAGAGGTGAGGCCCTATTTATAGGCTGCCTTGGATCCTTCTAGCCTCTTGCCTTGCTTTCCAAACTTTCAATCTCAACCAATCATTTCTTCAATCATCCAAGCATCAATTGTGGCCTATTTGATCAACTGTGGACACCTGAAGATGACAGCGTGTCATTCCCTTGATGTGACGTTTGTGCTTCTTTTGTGAGTGTTTTAGCACAAAAACCCACTTAAATTTGTGCTTTCACCATTGTTGACGTGGCCTTTGATTGGGAGAGGTTAAGTAAACTTTTATAAAGACTTAATTGTCCGTCATTTGTTGTTAGTGTAGCTCATGAATTGACCAAAGCACCCTTTAATATGAAAACCCCCTTTGATTATACCCAGGATGGTGAAACGGGGAAGAAAGGTGAAACAGTAAAAGGGTTGCGGCTCAACAATTAGTGACCGTTAAAACAGTTGGAGGATTTTTTGGTATATTTAGCACTTTAGTGTCCCTCTCTAACTATTTCCTATTTCAGGAAGTTATAAATAACTTTTGTTAAAAACAAAGTTTATTCCTTAGAGTTAGTTATAAAATGACTGGGCCTATAGGGATTTGGGATTTTGTTGACTTTTATAATGACCATATAGATGCGGATTAGACTAAGGCTTGGCTTTTCTGGCTTCGCTTTTAGCCTTTGGCTTCTTTATAGCTCTTCTGATTCTCGGTCCTGTGGCTAAGTATTGCTTGTTTTTGACTGTTTTCTTGCGATTTTTGACTTATCCATACCTGCACACACAAAACACAAATACAAGCATATTTTTGTTATTTTTGGTCTATTCCGAACAATGCTCATTTAAAGGTGTTCTTGCTAATTCAAACAATTTCTCTTTGTTACTAATTAAACTCTTAAGTGTCGAGGTAAATTTAGGCATGAGAATTAAAGCATCCACGAAGCTAATGTCGAAATGCAAATCTTGAAAGATTTGGTAAAATTTCTCAATTTGATTGTTAGCTCTTTTAGTCATTAAGTCTAGACGGATATGGAATTGATGGTTTCGGGTTAGGCTTCGGAGCACTAACGGGAGCAGAATTTGGTACTTGAGTTTCAACTTGGACAACTGGAGGTTGGACGTCTTCAGTACTTCCGTTATTAGTAGGAGGCATCGTGTCCTATGTCACCTCGGTTTCATGTTCCACTACTTTAGGGGGAGAAGAAGAAGTAGTAGTAGGAATCGTGGGTCCTTGATAAGAAACACCGATTCGAGTGGTAATACCCTTCAAGTCTTCCTTAGGGTTAGTAATGGTATTACTAAGAAGTGTCCCTGAACCCGAAGTAGAAGCGGTATTGGAATTCATGAACTTGGTAAGCATGTCTGTTAAATTGGTCATTTGGTTTTGCAAGTTTTGATTTTGATTTTGCATATTTCTTGTTAGCCCTAAAATATGGTGACTAATCCGGAATTACATTTATCATTTATAGTCGGGTCGGGTTAGTTTAGCTAGTCGATATCGGGACTATAAATACTCCCTCCATACTTCCATGGAGGGGTAGGAGTTCACATTGTAAAGTGTGAGTGTGGGTGTGGTTCCTTTTTCTCTATTAAACCACACACATACACAAACACTCCTCCTTCTTCTTTTTTCTATCTCTTCTCTTTTCTCTCTAAATAATATGGATACTTTTCTTTTCCATTTTACGAAGCCTCCGGATCATTGTTCAAAGGGTGAATCTATACTAACACATGCCTTTATCCATCTGGAAAAAGCTTCAACTCTCAGGCCTAACCGAAACAAAAATGGTATTAGAATTAGCCAACCGTACAATTTACACAACTTTCCTCGACCTCTTTTACGGTAGCGGGAGCTTGTGATTGGTTTTTCTTATCGAGAAGTAAGGCTTTCACATAGTCTTTTAAGTTGGAAACATCATGAGAAATACCCGGGGGTAGAATGGGCTCGTACCACTTTGGCAACAACCGTTTGTTTCAGAATAACGAACTTTTGATTTGATCTCGATTGAATTCTTAGTGCACATCTCGAGGCATTTTATCCAAAAAATTACCACCCGCGGCGGAATTCAACGAATCTTGATCATTAGAGTTCAAAGCATTGTAGAAAGTATCGAGTTGATGTAATTTCGAAAATCCATGATGTGGACATGCCCGAAGAAGATCGTTGAATCGGTCCCATGCCTCGTAAAAAGTTTCATCAAATCGTTGTTGAAATCTCGTGATTTCATTTCGAAGGTTTGTTGTTTTAGAAGGAGGGAAGAATTTGTTTTATGAATTTCAAACAAGATCATCCCATGTACGAATCGATCGAGGGGGTTCTTTTTCAAGCCAAATCCGGGCGGCCCCCTCGAGGGAAAATGGGAAAAGCATAAGCTTAACCGACGTACCGAGATGTTCGAACTTCATCGAAAAAAGTGAACTTGATTGAAATATCGAATATGAGCATAGCGGGTCCCTATTGTCAATTCAAAAAACTTGTTCATTTTTGAACAAGAGTAAGCAAACCATGCTTAAGCTCAAAGTTGTCAGGGTGATCTCGGGAACAACGATTGCATCCTCGTAACCCTCGGTGGGTGCTTCGAGCAATTGCACCATAGTACGATTATCGACCATAAACTACGGGAGGATCGGGAGGAATATTAATTGGTTCCTCAAGATCAAATGGTTCAACAAAAGTCGGTGGGACTTTTTATTGTGGGCGGTTAGAATTACGGGATTGAGAACGAGTGCGCATGCACTAAAATATAAAAAGAAAATTTATACTAGTTTTTTTTTTGGTTTTTTTGGTTTTTCAACAATGAATTCACAATTTATTTTAATAACGGACAATGAGATAAGACAACTTAAACCTAATAATCAACAAGCTTCTCGGTAACTCTTAAAAGAGAAAAACGCACAAAGGAGCGGAGGAGTAGGAAAGCGCGAAGCTATTAAAAACCTTCTCCTTTAGTGTCGTAGTTCGTTGGAACGACCCTCCTTATACCCCTCTTAGAGTTTGTTTAACTTTCAAAGGTGAACCGTACCTTGCAAGTGACACAAAAGGCAAGTTTTAAATCTTTTGTTCCGGAACTTATTATGATAATGTTCTAATTGAGAACATTATATTGATGATATTTTTTTTCTTTTTAGGACAATTTTTTAATTTTTTTGATTTTTTATCTTATATAAATACTTATAAAAGAAAAATCTTTTTGTATATATTTTTTATAAAAATAAGCAAAATAACTTCTCACGGAAGGATCTTCAAAGCACTAATTGTCAAACGCAATGACAATCGTATACAATCCTCCACGGCAGCGGCGCCAAAAATTGACAGGATTTGAAACTACCCCTTTAAATATATATAAATATAAATAATTATAAATATATAATAAGGATAATTATCAAAAAATCTCAATGAAAACCGGAAGTAGTATATGATATTCCCGGGTCGTTTATCCCCAACGAGGAATGCAATGGAAAGTCGAAAGACGGTTTGACATTTGATGCTTGAATGGAACAAATTTGTATTTGGTTTTCTAAATCTACGGGAAAATTAATGCAATCTACACTAAAAACAATTAAAGCAACACAATTTTAAACTAAAAATGCAAACGGGAATCCTAAAAACGCGCCTAAATTATCAACTAAGTCAAAATTAAACCCTAAAAATTCAAACTTAGTTTCTAAACCTCTAAAATGACAAAAGAAAATTTTCTAAAAAGGAATTATATTTTTTTGACTTTTTAATAATTTTTTATGAATTAAAAACCTATTTAATCTATTTAAAATTCTAGAAAATAACAAATTAACACCTAAAAATTCCAAAAAATGATTTTCTACTTTAGAAAAGTCTAAAATATGATAAAAACTCAGAAAAATATTTTTCACTACTTTTTATAATTAAAAACTATTTTCTAAAATTAATTTAAAAAGCTAAAAATGAAATTTAAAATCTAAAAATGATAAAAATGTTTTTAAAGTTTGTAAACCTTAAAATATTAATTCTAAAACTAAAAACTATTTTTTTGTATTTTTCTGATTAATTTAACTATTTTTAATTGACTTTTTAAAATTTTAATCTACGAAAATTAAATAAAAATAACAAATAAAGTTGGAAAAATCTAAAAAATTGCAGGAAAGTCCTAAATGATGTAAAGATCCTAGGAAAAATAAGCCGGTTAAGCCAGCTTATCAAATAAGCTTCCTAAAAGCAGGAATTACTTCGAAGTGCTTATCAGAAAAATGGCTCGAAATGTGTATAAGTATATAGATTGTGCAAAGTCTAACGAAAAAGTCCCAAGGGAGCCACTGGTAGAGGGTGTGTGAGCTAAAACGTTTGGTGAGAGGGGGTTCAGGTCCCGGGTTCGAGTCCTGCTCACCTGGGACTTCCCCCAACTCCCAAATGTTTTTTATTTGCCATTTTTTTACAACTTTTTAGTTAAGCTAAAAATAAGCAACTTTTACAAAGACACTTTTTTTAGAATCCAAAAATAAGCACAAAAATAAGCTGTCAAAGTGACAGAATAAGCTTTTTACACTAAGTGACCTTTTTTTTGCTAACTATTAAGCATTTTGAGAACAAATAAGCTAGTGAAAATGAAAAATAAGCTAAAACGGATACTTAACTACACCTAATAAGCATATTTGAACAAAAATAAGCAACTAAGATAAGCTAGAAAGACAGATTCAAAGATTTTTAAGCTAAAATGCAAATAAGCTTAAATAAGCTCTAAACTAAAAGAAACAAGCTCTAATGGACTAAAACTAACCTATTTAGCAAGACTAAACTTAAAATAGTTAAAAACAATAAGCAAATAAGCTTAAATAAGCAAATGAGCTTTTTGGCCAACAACTACTAAGCAAACAGCTTATGGGGACTTTTCTAGCTTAAAAATAAGCTAGCAAACAGATCCTTATGGCTTAGTGGCTTATACCACTAAAAAGCTTGGCCAAAAAGCTACTTAAATCAACAATCAGAAAAGAGTTCGAACACACATAAGCCTTTAAAAAGCTTATGAAAAAGCTAGTTCACACAGACATAACACTTAAAAAAAACTTTTTTCAATCTTAACAAAACCTTACTTTTGAGCTTAAAAATAAGCCAACAAACAAAACCTTATGAACTTAAGACCTCAAAACAGATTTAGATTAGACCTTAAAGAACTTATATCATCTTTCAAAAGAGAGTTTGAAATAAAGGATAAGCCACAAAAAGAAAATGAAAAAACTGTTTCTCAAAATTTTGAACACTTAGCAATTTTTGACAGAATTGGTTAAACATAAAACCAAACATGCAGACCTTAAAAACTTGATTCCACACTTGTTTTAACACATGCATAAACACAAAAACATCTCAAAACTACAAGTATCAAAGTTCTTAATCAAATAAGCTAATAAAATAGGTAAATGTTCACAGATTCAAACAACAACCTATATAGCCTATGATTTTGAGATTTTTCACTTAAAAACTTCTAACAACTGGATTTTATGATGAATTTAAGTTAAAATAAGATGACCCAAGAGGCTAAACTTATTTTGACATATTTTGATCATTAAAAACAGTTAAACCAAACACCCCTTTAAATACTTTTTTACCAATTTTAACTTGATAACTTGAATTTTTTATGAACAAACCCTTAAGACCAGATATTGAACAAGTAAAACAGATAGTAATAAGCAAGTTTCAACAACAGTTAAGCACTTAAATAAGCTAGAACACAATAAGCAATATTTTAAGCTATTTTAGACAGATTCTAAGAAAACTTAAACAAATGATTTCTAAACTATGACAAGGCATACATAAGCATTAAATAACATTAATAAGCATAAACAAGCAAATAAAAACAGGCAATAAGCAACAATAAGCAGTAAAACAGTAAATAAGCCAAAATATGGAAAATGAGAACTTACAAGACCCTTGCTCAAAACAGGGTATACAAATGCTCTTAGAGCTTATCTACAAGCTCTAACTAGTCAAAGACAAGCTAGTGAAACCCATAAGCCCTTCCATTTCTGGCTTATCATCCAATAAGCTATGGTAATTTAGGGAGTGGATTTTTTTTTGGTTTTTTGTAAAATTTTCTTAAGTACTTAATATTTAAATGAAAACAGATTGATTATATGTTTAAATAAGAGCTTAAAACAGCTTGTGAAATGCTTTTAACAATAAGGATTCAAAAGATAACTTAAAAACTCAAATTTTCATTAAAGATTAAAAAGTTTACAAGACTTGGAATTTTAAAGACAATAATTAAAATGACTTAAAAATAAGCTAAAAAACTAAAAACTAGGTTAAAAACTACATGCCTCATTCGGGCTTACAAAGTCCTATTTATATAAAGACTAAGAAGGTTCTAGGATGTGTGTTTTTTCACTGAGACAGCTCAAGGGTGTGCTTGTTGTGTGAGGCAAGTCTTCAATCAATCATAGCCATCAATTTTGAGTAGTGCCCAAGTCAAATGATCTCATCCCTTCAATCATTGTCCTCTTTCCTTGTCGAATAGGATGCTTGAGGATTGCCAAGGTGGATTTTGGAGGTTTATGTGGTGGGTTAGGGTGGATTAATGAGGTTTTGTAGTGGGGTGAGGTTTTGTTTGTATGTTGCAGGGGTGACAGACACACACAAATCGTGTGTGGAAGATAATGAATATTACTGGCGCCATTTTTAAAAGTTAGGGAGTTGGCAAGTTTGGTCCTTCAAGTTATATACTATGTTTGCAAAGACAGTCCTTGTTTCCTTCACAATTGGCCCTTGAAGTTTTATTGTGCTTGCACCCATAGTCCTTTTAAGGACTAACAGAGTTAAGTGGGTTAAGGGTTAACGGCTAAACACAGTTAACATGGTTTTGGGCTTAGGACTTGGACCGGGTGTTATAAAAGGGAACTTGGGCTTTTTATAAGTCTTTAAGGCTTATTAAGTCTTCATAATGTTTAAATGGGCTGACCCGGCCCATTAGATGGGTACGGGTTGGCCCATTTAACATTTCTTCGATATCGGCTCCGCCTTTGACTTTGACTTTGTCGGGGTTGACTTTGGTTGACTTTGACTTTTTGACTTTTGGCTTTGATTTGACTTTTCTTTCACGCTCTTTCCGTTCTCGTGCTCGGTTTTGTCGTTTTGGCTTCGTTTTTGTCCTTTTCTTAGATATCCGTTACATGCACAGTACAAATGCAAAACATACAAATACAATGTATTTTTGGTACGTTTTTGGTCATTTAAGTCCGGTTTTAATGGAAAATGGTATGTGTAATTAAGCACATACCAAAATCCCCCATACTAAGATATTGCCATGTCCTCACGCAATGCTATAAGTAAGCACTTAAGAAAACTAAGAATCTCAATCCCCCTCGACTAATTACCTCGAAAAGTAGCTAAGTGTTCATCGAGGGGAATGAAAGAATCAAGAGTTTAGAAAAGCCCCGTTTTGACCATTTTTAAAGATATACTGATTTACTCACAAAGGCATTTGATTTACAGATTTTCAAAATCTGAATGCAAGTAATGGAATGCTTAACCACTGAAGTATGATTGTGAGGAGGTTTAAAATTGAGTATACTATAAAGCTGATTATACACAAAGATGTTTGTAATGAAATGGAAAATACTGCATAACAACAAGCAGAAGTGGGTAAATGGTTAGGACATCCCACTGAACCCCAACACACATCCACAACTGCTTCACCATCTCAAATTGAACCAATCACTATTCCATCATCATCTCAACCCCAAAAGACTCACAGACCTAGGAAAGCCAAAAGGCCCACTAAGATATCTCAGTCTAGTGGACCTATTCCCCTTGTAATAGATGAGACTTTACTAAGGACTGGGAAGACAGAATGGAAAGGACTGCCACTACTGCTTCTAGCTTAGAAGCAGAGCAGGACAGTGGTAACATAATTAGGACCCAATCCATGGCAACACTTAATGAGTCTATTCCCCTCGGGAACTGATACAAGTAGGTGGTCCCAATTGCTAAGAACTATATTAGGGTGGGGTGCAAAGCTCAAATTAGGTTTGAGCTGCATCTAAATAGTCCAATGATCCACCTCTTCAAGAGTTAACACACTTTGGAATTGGGGAACAAATGAAACTAAAGGAATGGAGTAATTTAAAACAAACAGTCTGAAAGGGCTCTTGATTTTGATATAGAAAAACAGAAAGATGCATATTGGTGAGAAAAAGAATGAGAATATGGTGAGTCCTAAAAAACAAAAGAGAGTTTGTTTTGTGAAATAAAGACAGATAGAGTGAATTGGTGAGAAAAAAGACATGAAGATATTGTGAGATTAAAAACAGAAAGAGAGCTTGTGAGAGTCAAAATTCATGATGGAAATGCTTTTTGGAATGAAATTAGAGTTAATGCTGGTTTATCAAAGTTAATGCTGCTAAGCTTAAACTTACTACTGCCAGTATTAGTTAATGCTGCTAAGCTTAAACTTACTGCTGCATGTATTAGTTAATGATGCTAAGCTTAAACTTACTACTGCCAGTTTTAGTTAATGTTGCTAGGCATAAACTTACTACTGCTGGTTAAGTTAATGCTACCAGACTTAACTTACTACTGCTAGTTCAAGTTAATGCTGTTGAGGGGGATTTCATAAATACTTTGATTCAGGGTTTCAATCACCCATTCGATCGATTTTACACTTTGAAATACTCTCTAAACATAAATCTTAACTCAATTTCATCTTTAATCATCAAAACCCATCACAATGTCGACCCCAAAATTCGCTGAAATACATAATCTAGTCGCATTCTTAGATAAACCTGAAGAAAGTGAGGGGTTTGAGCAAATTATTGATTTTTTGAATGCAAGTTCTATCAGATATGCGCTAATGGTGAATCCAACCATCTATACTTCATGCATTAAGCAGTTCTGGGCTACTGCTAAGGTACAAACTGTCAATGAGGAAGTGCAGATACAAGCCCTAGTAGATGGGAAGAAGGTGATCGTTACTGAAACAAGTGTAAGACGAGCTCTTCACCTAAAAGATGCTAAAGGAACATATTGTCTACCCACTGCTACCATTTTTGCAGAACTGGAAAGAATGGGGTATGAAAACCTTTCACAGAAGCTTACTTTTTACAAAGCATTCTTTTCTCCTCAGTGGAAGTTTTTAATTCATACAATTCTACAATGCCTTAGTGCTAAGACAACTGCCTGGAATGAATTCAGTAGTACTATGGCCTCTGCTATCATCTGTCTTGCCACAAACCAAATATTTAACTTTTCCAAGTACATTTTTAACAATATGGTAAAGAACTTGGAAGGTGGGGTTAAATTTCTAATGTATCCAAGGTTTGTGCAAGTGTTCCTGGATAAACAAGTTAAAGATATGTCCAAACATAAAGAGATCTATGTTACCCCCTCCCATACCAAGAAGATTTTTGCTAACATGAAGAGGGAAGGAAAGGGATTTTCTGGTAGGATCACACCTTTATTTCAAACTATGATGGTTCAAGCTCCTGAAGAAGTGGGTGAAGGGTCAGCAGTTCCTACTGATTCCCATCACACTACTACTCAACCATCTACATCAAGACCCCAAAAGAAACAGTCAAGAAGGAAACAGAAGAAGGACAGTGGTCCTACAGAGCCTATCACTGACGAGGCTACCAATGAGGAGCATATGTCTACCCCTTCCTATGATCCATCTCAAAGTGGTGAGGATAGAATGCAACTTAATGAATTGATGGACCTTTGTGCCAAACTGTCTGATAGGGTTCTTGCCATGGAAAATACAAATACTTCTCAAGCTGTAGAGATTGCCACATTGAAGGAGAGAGTTAAGAAGCTGGAGAAGAAAAAGAGGTTCATAACTTACAAGCCTAGAAGACTGTACAAGGTTGGTTTGTCAAGAAGAATTGACTCTTGCTCAGACTTTGATAGAGATTAAAAGTGCAAAACCCAAGGCTGTTACAACTGCTGCTACAACAGTTACACCTGCCAGCTCAAGACCAAAGGCAAAAGGAATTGTCTTTCATGATCAGGAGGAGCAGGCACCTGCATCTACACCAATAGTTTCTCCTTCACAACTTCCACAGGCTAAAGACAAAGGCAAGGCAAAAATGGTTGAGCCTGAAAAACCTTTGAAGAAGAAAGATCAAATTGCAATTGATGAAGAAGTTGCTAGAAATCTTGAAGCTCAACTACAAGCTGAATTGGAAGAAGAAGAGAGGCTTTCAAGACAAAAGGAAGAAGAAGCCAACATAGCTTTAATTGAATCATGGGATAACACACAAGCTATGATGGATGCTGACTTTCAATTGGCTCAACAAATGCAAACAGAAGAACAAGAACAGTTGAGTATTAAAGAAAAGTCAAAGTTGTTTGTAGAACTCTTGGAGAAGAGAAAGAAACACTTTGCAGCATTAAGAGCTCAAGAGAAAAGGAACAAGCCACCAACTAAGGCACAAAAGAGAAATACAATGTCTACCTATTTGAAAAACATGGCTGGATACAAACACAATCAGCTGAAGAGCAAAAGTTATGATGAGATCCAGGAGATGTTTGATAAAGAGATGAAAAGGGTAAACACTTTTGTAGACATGGATACAGAGTTGGTGAAAGGCAGTAAGACGAAAGCAGAAGGAAGTTTTAAAAGAGCTAAAAAAGAACTTGAATCTGATAATTCAAAGAAGCAGAGGATAGATGAACATGTAGAAGCTAAAGGAGATGATGATCAAGAGGAGGCAGAGATAAAAAACACATATGGAGATAGTTCAAGATGATGAGATAGCAATTGATGCTATACCTCTAGCCACTAAGCCTCCAGTCATAGTTGAATGGAAAATCATCAAAGAAGGAAAGATGGGATACTTTCAATTGATAAGAGCTGATGGAAGTTCAAAAAGGTATTCATCTATGATTCAGATGCTTCAAAATATTGACAGGGAAGACTTAGAAACACTCTGGAAGTTGGTTAAAGCTAAACATGGGAATACAAGGCCAGAGGAGGCATATGAAAGAGTGTTATGGGGAGATCTAAAAGTAATGTTTGAGCCTGATATAGAAAGTGAAGTATGGAGGAGTCTAGAAGGACACAATGTGACAGTATGGAAGCTATTTTCTTCAAGTGGAGTGCACTTTGTAAGATTTAAAAATCTGCATATCTTTATGCTGGTAGAAAAGAAATATCCACTTACACCTGCTACAATCACTGGCATGCTCAACAAGAAGCTTCAAGTAGATCAATGGAATGAAATAAGTTATCAACTTCTAAAGCTTTTGGTAAAACAAAAAAAGAATCCTGGAAGTGTTTGAATGCATCCTCCTGGTGATAGTGAAAGACTTTTAATGAAACTTGAAGATTCAGAAGATGAACATCAAGTTTAGGGGAGGATTGTTGGGATTAAAAGACTGCTTGGAGTAAATACTACTAAGGTTAGAGTTACTGTTGTCAAGCATAACTTAGTGCTGTTAGTAATATGCTAAGTAGTTAAGTACTGTTAGTTACTACTGCTAGTGTATATTACTACTGCTAATGAAAGTTAAGATTGCTCAAAGACTTAGAAGAAATCCTACTAACTAGTTAATACTGCTAGTATAAAAGTTACTACTGTTAGTGTAACTTAGTACTGCTAGTATATGTTAGTACTGCTAGTGTAACTTAGTACTGCCAGCGAAGAATAAAGAAAATATTCTAAGTAGTTACTACTGCTTGTACACAGTTAGTGCTGCTTATACAAAAGTTAATGCTGCTGATATGAAAGTTACAACTGCTGAAAGATTACAACTGCTAGAAGAGTTTCTACTGTTAGAAGGATAAAGATGAAGATTGCTTATCAAGATTACTTACGGGATAAGTATGAGATATTTTGGTAAAAGATATGTATAAGTTATTTGTTTAGAAGATCATGATAATTTAGGAATATATTGTAAGCCGTGTAGGACTCCTTGGTGTACAAAAGGAGGTCCTAGGGCATGTAGTTACATATATACAGTCGTTTATAGCTTCAAGGTTTTATATAACCCTAAATATATTGAGGCTTAAGGTTTGGTATTATACAATCTTACTTATTACTGTTTCATTGTTTATTCTTCTTGGTATCATAGACTAGATTCCGCATAGTCTTTGATATATTCAATCAAAGTTTCTACTATAGTTGTCTTAGATTTATTTAATACAACTAAGCCTTTTACAAGCTAAGCAAGATCTATTCAAGTGGGATCAACATTGGGTTTAAAGAAAAGGGGTAGAAAGTAGAAGAAAGTCTCGATGATGAAATAAGTAGACGCCTTCGTGAAACCCAACTTCAATCTCAAATAAGGGATACCAAATCAACTTCGTGATCACTTGTCATCGTAATCCGAATCTTTAGACGTTTGTTGTTTTAGTGAATCTTATTCAGATCGTTTTAGTGTTGTGTATCTTTTTTTCCATATTTTATTTATCGATGACCACCTCTTAGTCACTACTTTTAAAATAGTGACGACGTATTTGGTCACTTATGGAGGTTAATAGAGCCGTTAGTTCGTTACTTGAACTGAAATAGTGACCTCTTTTACTTTGTTGCGACGTTACATGCCAGGAAAGAGTGACCGCTATTGTTTGGTCGCCATTTAGTGACCATTTAAATATATTGTTATTAATACTATCTGTGATGGACCTATAGTGACGACGAGTGACAACTTAAATTTTGTCACGACTATTATGCTATTAGTGACCACTTTCGTCTGGTCACTAAAAGCGTTTTCTCTTGTAGTAATCTATATGACTAAATAACTTACGAGCACATATATATACGAACAAAAGTTGGAAAGAAAGATGGACATAGCTTTAAAGTACATCTAATTTACTGCTAATAAAATTTGACAAATTCCTAGTTATTCCATTAAGTTATACTCCCTCCGTCCCATATTAAGTGTCCATTTTTGACTTTTAAAAGTCTTTTTTCTTTAACTTTGACCTTAATTATTTCTTTTTATGTTATATGATACTCAATGCAAAATATATGAATGGATAGAGTTTCGAATGTATTTTTCATTGGTATAATTTTCAGTAAGCATTATATAACATAAAGAAAAATATTTACGGTCAAAGTTTATGAAAAAAGAATTCAAAAAGTCAAAAATGGACACTTAATATGGGACGGAGGGAGTAATAAGCTCGTTTAAAGCTTGACTCGTTCGATCCGGCGGGACTATTTTGCACGTTCCATTGATTTTAATGATATTGGAAATAAAATAAATTTAAACAATCTTTCGGTGGTCAATTTGAATTGGCTAATGATTTGCACACTCTTATTTTTGATCCATACACTTTATTTTGCGCTTTAACCAGTTGTACATTTATTGAATAATGTTTTGTTAGTTTGTACATTTAAATGTATGGGTCAAAAATAAGAATGTGTCAATTAACTCCCATTTGAATTAGCTGCTTTTTGCTTCACCTTAATTATACTTTAACCAGAATCAACTTTTATTTCATTATATTTGGAAGCATGAAATTACATTCCTATTGAGTCAAGCATCATTTATCAGTAAAACGTTAGAAAAATATATAATAACTACTAAACACCTTTAAAATAATCAACAACTTACCAATTTTCGTTTCGAGAATAAATATTGATTAAATAAAAAAATGATACTACTGGACCAAAAAGTAATAATTTGGTATCGAACAACAAAACTGATATAATTTCGCTTCAAGAGTTAAAATGACTTCCAACTAGAATCAACCTTGACTCAAAGGGAATCGACAAGGACCTTCGTTTTCGTTTGTCCATATGTCACGATGGTAGAATACGAAGACATCTTTTTGTTGAGTGTAGTTTAGCAAAAAATATTTTGAATGATATTTTCAACCGGTGGAACATCAACAATATCTCCATCTAGAGCTAAGAAAGCTTCTTTACATTGGGTATATTGGTATAATGATTATGTAATTCTTTATTTCCCACTTTGTAACTTCGTGTGTCCTAGCCTCTTGTTATGTCCGATTTCTAATACAAATTGCAGTTAGGAAAACTTACGTTTGTCTGGAATTGGCTATTGAACACGTATTAAGAAGCTCCATAACTTTGTGACAATGAGTATTTTATTAATATGTGAATGTTTTCTTTCTACCTTGCTTCCTTGTAGCTACGTACATTTGAGTATTTTATTAATATGTGAATGTTTTCTTTCTACCTGCTTTCCTTTGTAGCTACGTAACATTTGAGTTTGTTATTAATTTTTTAATGGTTTTGACTTCATTATGTCCCAAGACTATAAAATTACCCTTGACCTCCAGGCTATTTATCTCACCATCTCATTCACTAGATACATCACTTAAAACATCACATAAAATCATCAATCATTCTTTTGTAGTAATGGAGGGTTCTTTCCTAACCAAGACATTAGTCCATGCAATTGCTATCCCTGTTAGCCACATTCACCACATTCGCATTAGGCCAAAGCTTTCGTGGTGGTGGCGGAGGGACTCGTGTTGGCTTCTATAGGTCCACCTGCCGTAACGTTGAGTCAATAGTACAATCCGCAGTTCGTACTGCTGTCCAAGCCAACCCCACAATAGCACCCGGTTTGCTAAGGATGTTCATAGCATGACAGCTTTTGGTAAATGGTGATGATCGCAACTATACTTATGAAGGAGCACGACTGGAAAAGTCCGCCCCACCCAACGGGTTCTTACGAGGCTTTGAAGTTATTGATGCTGCAAAATCTCAGCTTGAAACCTCATGCCCAGGTGTAGTCTCTTGTGCTGATATTGTTGCCCTTGCTGCCCGTGATTCAGTTGTCCTGGTATTTATGTTTGTCACTCTCTATTTCTCTTTGTATTCCATGAATGTTCTTAGGTAGGTTTTTAACTATGATCTTGTATCCTTTTCCTATAACAACTTGCAGACTGGTGGACGTAGTTGGCCTGTGCCTTTAGGACGTACAGATGGATTGGTTTCGCGAGCATCTGATACTGCAAACTTGCCTGCATTTAATGACGCTATGACTGTCCAAATTCAAAAGTTTGCTGATAAAGGCCTAAACATTCAAGATCTCGTTATCCTTGTTGGTAAGTAGATCATAAAACTCTATATTGGCTATCAAAAACCTATATGCATTAAAAAAATATAGCATATGTATAAGTATGTGATTTTTGGTATACCAGGTGGACACACAATTGGAACAGCAGCTTGCGCGTTATTCAGTTATAGACTTTACAACTTCAACAACACTAATGCCCCCGACCCGGATATCAATCAAGCATTTCTACCACAACTCCGAGCACTTTGCCCCAATGGTGGTGATAGGTTAAGGCGTGTGGCTCTTGATACGGGTAGTGTTAACAACTTTGGCAACTCATTCTATGATAACTTGAGGGACCAGGCGGGAGTATTTATGAATCCGATCGCAAGCTATGAGTGTTCATCTACAATTTTATCTAAAATGAAATCTAGGCGACCCTGTTTGCTTTCGGTAGCAAAGTGAAACTGAAAGACATGTTTTGTTTTTTCCAATACCCTTAGTAAAGGTGGAATCTGATACAGATCTTTGTTTCCATTTTTTCTATGAACTTCATTGCAGTCTTTTGTCATGAGTGTGTTTCTAGGCTGAAGCAGGTTAGCATTACTGTTGCATTTTGATCATTGATAATTGCTTTAAAGCAGTAGCTGTACACAATGGACATGTGTATTGTTATTAATTACAGAAGTAAAAGGACAGCTCTTATGTTATATATACTTAAAATAGTGGATGTGCATTTTACAGGACCTTTAATAAGATGTTTGCTGTGAACCGAATTGTTGACAATGTTGATGTTGAAACCCGGTTGCTACTTTCCTTCCGCAAGTGGTACACTTGTTAAAGTACCATGGTCTTACTACGTCTATCCTTAGTATAACGGCTTCAGTTGTAAACCTCACATGCCGCATTAGGCGGCTAATATTTAGAGATGTTTTGTTTTTGGAGATAAGTATGTGTAAAAAAGATATATAGTACCTTTTAGTGTTCCAAGTTCGTTTCAAAGAGTGTGATCAGTGGCACTCGGTTTCAGAAATTTTCTTGTTCCAAGTCTGCAAATCTTTGTGTTTCATCTTTGAGAATCGATGTAGCATCGAGAAACTCTTTGTATCTGTTGTATTAGATGTCTTCATTTAATAATGGTTTTCCTTTTTTTGGTTGTTGATTTGACTAAAAATTCAGTACTTACACATCGAGTATTTACTAAGTTTCAAGGATGTGAGGATTTAGATAGTAATGGATTGTGAGACTTCTTGAAAGCTGCAACCCTGCTTCTGAAAAAAGGATTTTTATAAAAGTGTTCTGAAAAAGTATCTGACGGCAGTTTAACTTTTAGGTGTTGCAGTTACCTTTGTAGTTTTTTACCCAACATGAACTCACAACTATTATAATGGGCTTTTCCATTGCCATGTACATTTCCATAGCAAAAACTCGCGCTATTTTGTTCCACATGGTAAACCTAATGCTCCTGCTATGGAAAAAGAAACATTTAGTTTTGATTAAGCATATTTTGTTAGTGGAATATATATATTTAGCAATAGAGTATATTAACTAAAGATTTTGGATATCGATATTCCTTCTTGTCACTTGTTTTCTGGTTGCGTCTCCTGATACCATTTGGTCGCTGACTTTTTGAATACACCGAATATAATCTGCTAAGAAAATGTATAGTTTTTAGAATTTGCAGGTTATGCTTAGTGGAAATGCTAATATAAAATTATAGACATAAAAAACATAGTAACTGATAAGTGTAAAATACACATATCAGTTTGTACCTAAAAAGACCCAATTAAACCCAAAACAGACCAAAAATGGCAAAAATATGCTTGTATTTGTGTTTTGTGTGTGCAGGTACGGATAAGTCAAAAATCACAAGAAAATAGTCAAAATCAAGCAAACACGGACACAAGAATCAGAAGAGTACAAAGCCGAGAAAATGGGAAGTCGGGTGTTTTATAACTTGTGATCTCTTATCTCTCTCAAACAAAAATCTTTGCTACTTTTCAAAGGTTTAGTTTGGGGATTTTTCGAGGTATTTGGTTATAAGGCATGTGATATTGCGTGAGGACACGCAATCGTTTAGTTTGGGGAATTTTGATAGGTGTAAAATACACATATCCATTTATACCTAAAATAACCCAATTAAACCCAAAACAGACCAAAAATGGCAAAAATATGCTTGTATTTGTGTTTTGTGTGTGCAGGTACGGATAAGTCAAAAATCACAAGAAAACAGTCAAAAGCGAGCAAACACGGACACGAGAATCAGAAGAGTACAAAGCCGAAGCCAAAGAAGCCAAGCCTCAGCCAAAGCCTTAGCCAATTTTCTTCTCCAAGGACTATTCTTGCATTTCTCGAAAGTTATTTATAACTTGAAAAGAGAAAAGTAAAGAGAAGGACCAAATGTGTAATCTTCCCAAAATTCAACAGTTTTAACTGTCAAAGAAGTAAGCGGGAACCCCATTTACTATTCATTCGTCTTCTTCATTTCACCCCCATGGTAAAACAAAGGGCAAATCAAAATTAGAGGGTGCGTTGGTCAATTCAAGGAAGCGCAAGCACAAATGAAGGGTCAAATTAGTCTAATCAAGGGGATACTTATCCTAGCTCAAGCTCAATGCCACGTTAGCCATGGTGAAAGCACAAATTTATGTGGGTTTTGTGCTAAACTCACTCACAAAACTAACACAAACGTCACATCAAAGAATGCCACGCTGGCAATCCTCAGGTGTCCACAAAATGATCCAACGTCCCACATCATAGATCAAATGATTGAAGAAATGAATGGCAGAGATTGAAGATTGGAGAGCAGGGCTAGAGGTCCTAGAAGCTTCAGCTGGGCATTATAAATAGGCCTCATCCTCTCACACACAAGTAGGGGATCTTTTCTTTATATCTAGTTTTTCCTTTTTATCAAGTTTTTAGTAATTTAGCTTAAATTCGTATTTCTATTTTATGTAATTTTCTTCTTTCAAGTATTGTAATCAGCTTCTTTAATTAATGAAATTCAGTTTTTAGTGTTTTAAATCTCATTTTATAAGCTTTCTTCTTAAGTCATAAGCTCTCTTAATAAGCCAAAATTATCTCAATAAGCTCATATTAAGCTCTTTCAGTCTATAAGCTGAAATAGAGCTGTTTGAATTCGATATTAATCTTATCTAAACCTTAAATCAGTTAAATCTATTATGGATCTTATTGAATTTAAGCTTTTGGAAGGGGATCTTACCTTGGAAGAGATCCCAAGGACTTATACTCTAGCTTATTCATAAGCTAGAGAGCTTGTAGCTGCCTTTATTGGTTCCTTTTGTTTAGCTAAAGGATCAAGTAAGTTTCTCTTTTTCATTCTCTTCTAAATTCAGTTTAAATTGCTTAGTTTTAGTTTAATATTGCTTATTTGCTTATTCTCTTGCTTATTAGTGTTTAAATGTCTCTTCTAGTACTTATTAGTTGTTTGTCTTCATCTGTTTTTGCTTAAGTAGTTATAGATCTTTAGTTATTAAATTCTGTCATAAAAACTCATAAAATCCAAAAATATTAGTTTAATTAGTTAAGATCTTAGAATTTTACTTATTAAGCTGTTTAATCATGATTGCTAAGTTTGTTTTAAGCTAGTTTTTATCTGGTATTTAGTACTAGTTCATTAGATTTCTCTTAAAAAGCTTTTCTCAATTCTGTCATAATGGTTAAGTAGTGTTTGGATTAGTGCACCCTTGAAATTGCACTAGCAGTACTAACCTCAGTTAGTATTCTGAAACCTTGCAAAACCAAACCCCCAATTACCTTGTTACTAATTCCAAAGTTAGTACTGCCTTCACAAGTTAGTACTGTTAGTATAAATTTTAGCTTTTCAAAATTAAGTAGGAATTAAGTTTAGATTTAGTTATAGCTTATTAAGATTTTAGTTTTAGTTTTCTAGCTTATTTCATTACTCATTACGTTTTCAAAAATCAAATTGCATCAGCAGTACTCTCAAAGTACTGCTGAATTTTCACACTAGCAGTACTAACCTCAGTTAGTACTGCTGTGTTCTCAGCTTAATTTAGAACAGTAATTTTAAGATTTAGCTTATTAAATTCAGTAGGATTTAAGTTTTAATATAGCTTAATACGGTTTAAGTCTTAATTTGAAATTTCTAGCTTATTTACTTAGTTTAATTTAGCTGTCAAAAGTCATAAAAACCTGAAAATTCCAAAAACAGTAGGAACTTAAGTAAAGTCTAAATTTGTTAATTCAGCTTTTAAGTTTAGAATTTATAGCTTATTTAGATGGATAAATAGTAGTTTGGTAAGTCCTTAAAGTTTTAGAGTTTAGTTTAGCTTATTAAGGTTTTTAGCTTACTTGGATTTCGTGTTACTTTGCTTATTTCCTGAGTTTGCTTACTTCTTGATCAATTTCAGTAGCATAAGAGTAGTTTAAGCTTTGATTTCTTTGCATTCTTAGATTAAGCACATCTTAAGCTCTTTAGGGACTCTTCTCCTTCTTCTTTGTGATCACTAGTTTAGTTTTTTTTTTATGCTTATTTCTAAAACCATGGGATAAAACCCTCCTTTCTGTAACAGCTTAAAGATAAGCTCTTTGTGAGCTTATTTGTGAGTTTCAGCCCAAGTAGCCTTTATTAATCTTGTTCCCCCTAGCTTCTTTTACAACTTTGCTTCTTTGAGTTTTTCATTATAAGCACTTTTCAAATTTCACCTTAATTCGGGTCTTAGTTGTTGTCGGGATAGATTCTTAGGGTAGAAAGTGTAACTTTTCGATTTTTATTGCTTTTCAGATTAGTCCCTCCGTTAGTTTGTTAGATATTTGCACCATTAGTCCTTAGTTAAGTTTTAATTAAGTTTAATAGTTTTAATTAGTAATTAGTTTTATTAAGTGTCTTATCATTTTATCTCTTTAGTATAATTTTTTCTAGATTAACAAATCATCAACTTGCTTATTCAAATCAGAATCCGAACTTAAAACGTGGTTTCAATTGCACTAGTCATTGGGGAAAACGACCCGGGTGAGCATACTTGCCCGGTTAAACATACGTATATTATATATATTATATTATTTTTGTAAGTCTTAACTTTTTACCTTGGTTAAAGGTGAATAGTTGGAATTTACCTAAGTAGTATTATTATTATATATTTTATAGGTACGTAAAACTGCAATCAGAGACCAAAGCACAAAATTTTAGACCAGGTCTCCAAAAATAATGGTTCATCAATGTCCTTTAAAAGATTTAACTATCTTGATGCACAAGGCAGATCCAAGTCAGTAATGGCTTGGGTCCCCAAAAGAAACTAATTTTCCTACCATTATGTGCAGGGCAATCTACAACAAGATTTAAAGGATAAAGGAGTGATTGACAGTGGATGTTCTAGGCACATGATAGGAAACAGATCCTATCTTACAGATTATGAAGAAATTGATGGAGGATTTATTGCCTTTGGAGGTAATTCCAAGGGAGGGAAATTACTAGGAAAGGTAAAATAAAAACTGGTAAATTGGATTTTAAAGATGTGTATTTTGTAAAGGAAACTATAGTTTATCTGTTCAGTGTCTCACCAAATGTGTGACAGAGAATAGTGTTCTTTTTATAATACTGAATGTGTTGTTCTGTTTCTCTAGACTTTAAGCTACTTGATGAAAGTCATGTTTTGCTTATGTTCCTAGTAATGCAAGATTAACATGTACAGTGTGATTTAAAGATTGTTATCATAAAAGAGGTATCCACTTGTCTCTTTACAAAGGCCACACCAGATGAATCTAATCTTTGGCATAGGAGGCTTGGACATGTAAATTTCAAAACAATGATAACTAGTAAGGGGAAACCTTGTAAGAGGTTTTCCTTCATAAACTTTTTTGATAAATTATCAAACTGTGTGCCTGACAGAAGGGAAAGCAAAACACAGAGCTTCTTGTAAGACCGAAACAGTTAGTTCAATCAACCAACCATTACAAATGTTGCACATGGATTTGTTTGGCCCAACATTGGTAAAAAGTTTAATGAAAAAGATATACTGCCTAGTTGTCACAGATGATTTTAGTAGGTTTAGTTGGGTTTTCTTTTTAGCCAATAAGGATGAAACTAATGAAATCCTTAAAACATTAATAACAGGCATAGAAAATCTAATAGATCTTAAGGTGAAAGTGATTAGATGTGACAATAGGACTGAATTCAAGAATAGGGTCATGAATAAGTTCTGTGAAATGAAGGGTATTAAGAGAGAATTTAGTAGTGCTATGACTCCACAACAAAATATAGTAGCTAAAAGGAAAAATAGAACACTAATAGAGGCTGCTAGGACTATGCTAGCTGATTCAAAATTGCCAACAACTTTTTAGGCTGAAGCAGTTAATACTGCTTGTTATGTCCAAAATAGGGTGTTAGTTATCAAGCCTCACAATAAGACCCCTTATGAACTTTTTCTAGGTAGAAAACCTGCCTTAAGCTTCATGAGACCATTTGGGTGACCTGTTACAATCCTTAATACCATAGATCACCTAGGTAAGTTTGATGAAAAAGCTGATGAAGGTTTCTTTGTAGGATACTCTACCAATAGCAAAGCATTCTGAGTATTCAATAGTAGAACAAGGATAGTAGAAGAGAACCTGCATGTTCAATTTAGTGAGAATACACCTAATATTGCAGGAAGTGGACCAAATTAGCTTTTTGATATTGATGCACTAACAAAGTCAATAAATTATAAGCCAGTTGTTGCAGGGAATCAGTCTAATGGTAATACAGGTACAAAAGCATGTGCTGATGCAGGTAAAGCTAGAGTGGAGACAGTACCTGGCAAAGATTACATACTGCTACCATTATGGACTCAAGATCCACCATTCTCTTCTAGTCCAAAGGATTCTCCTGATGCTGGATTCAAACCATCAGGGGAGGAGGAAAAGAAGGATGCTGAAGATCCAGGGAAAGATAGTGAGATTCCAAGTACAGAGGAGCCAAGAATTAATCAAGAAAAGGATGCAAGTGTTAACAACACTAACAATATTAATACTGTTAGTCCAACTGTTAATGCTGCTAGCATAGAGGATAATGTTGTTGATGAGAATATAGTCTATGGATGTGCTGATGATCCAAATATACCTGAATTGGAAGATATTGTCTATTCAGATGATGATGAAGATGTTGGTGCAGAGGCTGACATGAACAATTTAGATGCATTTATGCCTGTCAGTCCTATTCCAACTACAAGAATACACAAAGATCATCCAGTTGAACAAATTATTAGAGACTTGAATTCAGCACCTCAAACAAGAAGAATGACAAAGAATTTGAAAGAACATGGTTTGTTTAGTTTAGTTCAGCAAAGAACAAACCATAAAGACTTTCAGAATTGTCTGTTTGCATGTTTCTTATCACAAGAAGAACCCAAAAAGGTAGTTCAAGCACTGAAGGATCCAAGCTAGATAGAGGCTATGCAGGAAGAGCTTCTACAATTCAAGCTACAAGAAGTTTGGACTTTGGTAGAGTTACCAAATGGCAAAAGGGCTATTGGCACTAAATGAGTTTACATGAACAAGAAGGATGAAAGAGGTATTGTGAGATTGGTTGCACAAGGGTACACACAAGAAGAATGAATTGATTATGATGAGGTTTTTGCTACTGTTGCAGAATTGGAAGAAAATTAGGCTATTCTTAGCTACGCCTCATTTAAAACGAACTTTGTGTTTGTACCAGTTGAAGTCAAGTGTGCTTTACTTTATGGTAAGATATAAAAGAAGTCTATGTTTCGTCAACCAACTGGATTTGATATCCAAATTCCCTGTCAGAGTTACCAAAGTAGATAAGGTACTTTATGGGATTGCATCAAGCTACCAGAGCTTGGTATGAAACCTTGTCAACTTATTTGTTGGACAATGGGTTTCAGAGAGGAAAGACAGACAAGACTTTGTTTATTAGAAGGGACAAATGTGATATTCTGTTAGTTCAAGTGTATGTAGATGATATCATTTTTGGCTCTACAAAGGAGTCATTATGTACCTGAATTTGAGAGTAATGCATAAGAAGTTTCAATGAAGCTATATGGGTGACTCACATTCTTCCTAAGACTGCAAGTGAAGCAGAAGGAAGATGGGATTTTTATAAGTCAAGACAAGTATGTGACTGAGATTTTGAAGAAATTTGGCTTTAGTGATGTCAAAACAGCAAGCACACCCATGGAAACCCATACGCCTTTTCTTACAAGATGTAAGATGTGAGATGTAGATAAACACTTATATAGATCCATGATTGGATCATTGATGTATCTAAATTCTTCAAGACTTGATATTAAGTTTTCAGTATGTGCTTGTGCAAGATTCCAAGTCAATCTTAAAGTTGCACATCTTCATGCTGTGAAAAGAATTTTTAGATATCTTAAAGGTCAACCTAAATTAGGTCTTTAGTATCCTAACGATTCACCTTTTGATTTGGTTGCATTTACTAACAGTGACTATGCAGGAGCAAGATTTAGATAGGAAGTCCACAACATGAGGTTGTCAATTCCTAGGGTGCAGATTGATTTCATGGCAATGCAAGAAGCAGACAATGGTTGCTAATTCCACAACTAAAGCTGAGTATATAACTACTTCCAATTGTTGTGGACAGGTGCTTTGTATCCAAAATCAATTTCTAGATTATAGGTATAACTTTATGCATACAAAGATCTATATTGATAATGAGAGCACAATATGCATAGTGAAGAACCCTGTTCTTCACTCAAAAATACCCTTAGCAGTTGTAAAAGGGTTCTTCACACAGATCAGAATGTTGCAGATTTGCTCACAAAAGCATTTGATGTTAGCAAATTTCAATATCTGATTGCAAGTATTAGAATGCTTAACCTCTGAAGTATTGATTGAGGGAAGATGTAATTGTGTTAATATGCAGCGGATTATATATAAAGGATGGTTGAAATGGAATTTAATAGCTGCTAGGGATGAAATTGAAGTTAAAATTGGTAACTCAAGAGTTAATGCTGCTGGGCATTACTTAGTACAGATGGGCAAAACTTAGTACTGCTGGGCAAAAAGTTAGTGCGCCAGGCTAACTTACTACTGCTAGGTTACCGTTAGAGTTACAACTGCTAAGGGTATTTTTGGTCTATAAAATAGATACTTCGCTTATAGGTTTCCTTTATTACCTATTTAAGCGCATTCGATCACACCATAATCGTTCTTAATCAGTTTCTTAATATCTCAATTCCACAAACCCTATTCAAAATAATGACGATTCCTAAAAAAATCCAACATCAATGGGGACTAATTTTGCTGACTCAAAGATTTAATTGGTTGCGCCATAGTACGATTATCTGCCATCGTACTACCGGGAGAGCTTGATTTTCAATTAGTTCCACAAGATTAAATGGTTCAACAAAAGTCGGTGGGACTTGTTGTTGTTGACGGTTAGAATTAAGGGATTGAGAACGAGTGCGCATGCACTAAAATATAAAAAGAAAATTTATACTAATTTTTTTTTTGGTTTTCAACAATGAATTCAATTTATTTTAATAACGGACAATGAGATAAGACACTTAAACCTAATAATCAACAAGCTTCTCGGTAGCTCTTTAAAGAGAAAAACGCACAAGGAGCGGAGGAGAACGGAAGCGCGAGCTATAAAAACCTTCTCCTTTTGGGTCGTAGTCGTTGGAAGGGACCCTTCTTTATCCCCTCTTAGTGTTTGTTTCTCTTTCAAAGGTGAACGTACTCGCAAGTGAAAAAAGCAGAGTTTTTGATCTTTTGTTTCGGGAACTATATTATGATAATGTTTTAATTGAGAACAATTATATTGATGATTATTTTTTTTGCTTTTTTGGATAATCTTTTTAATCTTTTTTTAGCGTATATTATTATACTAATAAAAGAAAAATGTTTTTGTTTTTTTTATATGAAAATAAGCAAAATAACTTCACACGGAAGGATCTTCAAAGCACTAATTGTCAAACGCAATGACAATCGTATACAATCCTCCCCGGCAGCGGCGCCAAAATGACAATGAGAAACTCAACCCTTTATATATATTAAATATAATAAATATATAAATATATAATAAGAATCAAAAATCTCAATGTAGAAACCGGGAAGTATGATTCCCGGGTCGTTATCCCCAACGAGGAATGCGATAGAAAGTCGTTTGTCGGTTTGATAATTGATGCTTGAATAGAACAAATATTATGATTGGTTTTCTAAGTCTACGGGAAAATTAATGCAATTTATACTAAAAACAATGAAGGCAACACAAATTTAAACTAAAAAAACGCAAGCGGGAATCCTAAAACGTGACCTAAAAACCCTAATTTACCAAAATTAAGTCCTAAAATGATATGTTTGACTTTTATAAGTCCTAATTTACTAAAATATAAGAACTAGAAAACTAGACCAAAAACGAAAGTGATTTAAGCTTAAAAACATGAAAAACGTGAACCGGATTCAATCCCGTTCTTTAAAAATTCAAAATCTACAATTTTAACCCTACGAATGCAAATCTAATTTTCCTAAGTCCTAAATGATAAAAGAGAATTTTCTAAAAAAGAATTAAATTTTTTTGACTTTTTTATAATTTTCTATTATGAGTTCATAAACAATTTTAAGAATTAAATGATTAAAAATTACTAAATTAATTATAAAAATTCTGAAAAAATCCTGAAAAGTGCATTAAACAATGAAGAATTTAATAAAAATAAGGGTGAGAAAATAGCTTATCAAATAAGCTGTTAAATAAGCTAAAACATCTTATTAAGCAAAAGGGCTAAAAACGTATATAAAAGATTAAAGTGTGCAAAACAAAACGGAAAAGACCCAAGGGCGCTTGTGTAGTAGAGGTGTATGAGCTAAAACGTTTGGTGAGAGGGGGTTGAGGTCTCGGGTTCGAGCCCTGCTCACCTTGGACATCCCCCAACTCCCAAATGTTTTTTATTTGCCCTTTTTTTATAACTTTTTAGATAAGCAATAAATAAGCAACTTTAACAAAAACACTTTTTCTAGAAATAAAAAATAAGCACAAAAATAAGCTAAGTTAACTGACAGAAAGAGCTTTTTTACACTAAGTCTAAAATGGCTAAACTATTTGGCTATTTAAGAGCAAATAAGCTAGTGAAAATGAGAAATAAACTAACACAATTGGTTAACTATACCTAATAAGAATATTATAACAAAAATAAGCCAAGAAATGAATTGAAAATAAGCTAAAAGGACAGATTCACTAAAAAGTTATTTTTGACTAAAAATGCTAAACTAAAGAACTAAATAAGCTCCAATAAGCTCTAAACTAAAATAATAAGCTAAAATGGACTTAGACTATCCTAATAAGCAAAACTAAACACAAATAAGCTAGGTAAACAAGCAAATAAGCAATGAAAATCAAATGAGCTATAAGTTCCAAACTGCCAATCACACAACCACAAGGGGGTACTTTTGAGCATAAAAATAAGTCCCTAGATGGAACCTTATGGCTTAAGGGATTATGTGCCTTTAAAGATTGAACAATAAGCTTTAATAATCAGCAAAGACATTTGGGTTTGAAAGTCAAATAAGCTAGAAAAATTGCTTAAGAAGGTGGTTGTTTTCACTCAGCACATGCTGACTTTTTTGGTTTTTACAAAGACCAAAAGGCTTATTGCAGCCTTGATTTTAACCAAGTAAAAGAGTTTTTGAAAGCAAAACAAGCTCAAACAGCTTGAGCTTGACCACCAAAGAGCTTATGCTCTGAATTGCAAAGCCTAAAAACAATCTTAACTATCCTAAATTTGAAATTGAAAAAGAAGTTTTAGACTAAGACACTTAACAACAACTTGTGACAGATTTTTGACCAAAGACAAAAACACTTTTGCAGATTCAAAGACTTGGTTTAAAACTTGTTTTAACACTCTATCAGACACAAATACAACCTTAAAATGCCACTTTTTAAAATCTAACCTTATAAGCTGATATTAAAGTCTCAAAAACCACAAATTGAAGTTACAAGTTTTACAAACTATGAATTTAAGATTTAGCTCTTAAAAACTTGAACAAACTGACTTTTCTTGCTACTCATATCTAATCTAAGTTGACTCAAAATCAAAAAGCAGGTTTTGAACCATTTTGACCCATTAAAATAGTTAAACCAAACACCCTTTTAGAACTGATGTCAGCCTTTTTTACTTGATTACTTGATTTTCAAGGAACAAAACCTTAAGACTAGATTATAAATAACTTATAACCAACCCAATAAGCAACTTTTAAAACTTAAATAAGCAAAAACAACAAGATTAAAGATTATGCAATTTTTTAAGCTATTACAGATCTGATATAAGAATTTTAAACTAGTGACGTCTAAGCTACAAACAGGCATAAATAAGCATTCATTGACATAAATGCGCAGCAATAAGCAAATAAAAACAGTAAATAAGCTAGAAAATTGAAAAATGGAAAACTTACAAAGCCCTTGCTCAAACAGGGCAAACAAATGGTCTTAGAGCTATTCTACAAGCTCTTGCTTGTCAAAAGACAAGCTAGTATGGTCTATAAGCTCTTCCCTTGCCAGCTTAACATCCAAAAGAAGCTGTGGTGTTTGAGGGTGGACTTTTGGTGAATTTTTCTTAACACTTTATATACTTAAGTCACTTTTTATGAAAACAGGTTATATAAGTGGTTTAATAAAAGCTTATGAGAGCTTATCTAAGAGCTTATAATGGCTTTTGAAACATAAATTAACCTTAAAACTTGAAAAGAGATTTTAAAACCAAACTATTAATTTCATTAACTTAAAAACAATACGAGGAAAAACAAAAGTACATTAAGCTAAATTAAGACTAAAATAAGCGGAAAATAAAAGCTAGAAAAACTAATTGCCCAAGGGCTTAAAATGAGTCCTATTTATATAAAAGCTAAGAAGGTTCTATGATGTGTGCTTTCTTCGTGAGACAGCTCAAGGATGTGCTTGTTGTGTGAGGCAAGTCTTCAATCAATCATAGCTATCAATTTTGAGTAGTGCTCAAGTCCTTTAATCTTAACCCTTCAATCATTGTCTTCTTTCTTAGTCGAATTGGGTGTTAGAGGATTGCCAAGGTGGATTTTGGAGGTTTGTGTGGTGGGATAAGGTGTTTTATGAAGTTTTGTAGTGGAATGGATGGTTTTGTCTTTTGTTGCAGGGTTCCAAACACACACAAGTCGTGTGTGGGAGATAATGAATAGTACTGGCACCATTTTTAAAAGTTAGGGAGTTGGCAAGTTTGGTCCCTCACGGTGTATAGTAGTATTGCATCCATCGTCTTTGTACTTTGCATCTTTGGTCCTTGAGGTTTTATAAATGTTTGCATCGTTAGTCCTTAAAGGACTAACGGTGTAAAGGTTAAAAGGGGTTGGGTTAACAGGTTTGTTAAAATGGGTTATGGGATATTGTTTGGGCTTGTGTTGGGCCGAGTATGTATAAAAGAGGACTTGGTCTTTTTATAAGTCTTTAAGGCTTATTAAGTCATCATAATGTATAAATGGGCTGACCCGGCCCATTAAATGGGTATGGGTTGGCCCATTTAATATTTCTTCGACATCAGCTTCGCCTTTGACTTTGACTTTGTCGGGTTTGACTTTGGTTGACTTTGACATTTTGACTTTTGGCTTTGATTTGACTTTTCTTTCACGCTCTTTCCGTTCTCGTGCTCGGTTTTGTTATTTTGCTTTATTTTTTGTCTTTTCTTGGATATCTGTTAAAATGTATAATTACAAAATGAAAACATACACCATTACAATGTCATTTTTGGTACGTTTTGGGTCATTTATGTCGGTTTATAGGAAAATGGTATGTGTAATTTAAGCACATACCAATACTATCCCATACTAAGATATTGTCGTGTCCTCACGCAATGCTATAAGTAAGCACTTAGAAAACTAAGAATCTCAATCCTTCTCTACTAATTACCTCAAAAAGTAGCTAAGTGTTCATCAAGGGGAATTAAAGAATAAATAGCTTTGAAAAACCCCTTTTTACCATTCTTAAATATATACACTTATTCCTACACATATTTTTATATTTTCCCCCCTTTTTTTCATTTTTTGTATTTTTCTTTTTAAGCAACTAACTAATATATTTGACTTTCGTTATTTTCATAACCGTTAGGGATCATAGAACAAGACGCATTTCAATCCTAAAATGCCCAAGAAGGATAAATTCATCATCCCCGACTTTTCACTCGTCCCAAACCAAGCTTAAAACGAAATCACCGTTAAATATAAGTTAAGATGCTAACACTACTCATATTTGTAACTTGTGAACTTTTCACTCCCGACAATTATTATATATTAGGTGAATGTGCCATTTTGAATTTCAACCATGGATTAACGTTTTACAAAATTCTATGCTTCACGTTCCACCCGAGAATAATGAGTTTGAAGGCGGATAATCCCTGTAGCGACTCTTCTTCTTGGCCACTTCCACCTTGCGGCTAAGTGACAGGATTTTGACACCCCACAAAAGACTAGTATTCAGGACTACGGACCTTTTGGTTTAAAAATCTTAGGTTTCCGTATACATTAGCTTAATTAAAAAACCACAACTTAAAATGAAATAGTCTAAGTTCAAAAGCATATTTAAATTTATCAAAAAGAGATTTTCCTTACATTTATTAATTCACACTTAATATTAAACATAACCATGATGCAATTTTAACCCTCGACCTTTTAGAAGGCTGCAACATCGGTTGTGAGCCGGCAAGATCAGGCAAACTTTTATCAGTCTCAGTTTATTATTCCTTACTATGGGCTTTCTTTAGAGCTGTTACATCGGTTGTGAGTCGGCAAGATGCAGCACAACTTTTTATCAAACCCTATAGTTTATAATTATTATTATCACCTTTTTCATTATAGTTTTTTTCATTATTTTTTTTCATTTCATTTTTATTTTACTATAGAGAAGACTTCTTTTTGGAAAATTTAAGTATAAATTTGAACTAAGACTAAAATTATTGCTATCGACTACATCTCAAAAATTGTTGATTTAAGTTTAATTCCAAAATAGCACGTATTATAGTCGGTTAGAGCTTATGGTGAGAAATGTTACAAATTAACAATCTGAGCTCTTAATATTTCCAAATAATCCTTGTTTAGCATCTAACTCATACTTAACTCTATTATATTTCGTTCTTCGCGAATTTCCGTGAATGCTTAGTCTAAACGTTAAGGAACAAGCTAGAGCTCAACACGCTCGATCGAGTCAAAATTTATTCTTATTCTACCCAGCAGGAAAGTCAAAATTATGACAAAACACTTATTTTGTTTTTGATTTTTTTTTTGAAATTTTAGTGGTAAAAATGGGATTACGTGAAAACAACGACTGCAGGCACAATCAAATCGATAGATCCCCCATACTAGAACAAAACATTGTCCTCAATGTTTTTAAGAAGGGTCTCTACGTCACTCTAATCAGTTTATTAAGTATGCTTAAAGATAAACGTTAGTCGATTAGATTAGGATATTAGATTTCCCAAATGTAGCTGAGGATGTGAAGCTCAAGTGATCAAAGGACAAAAACCGAGAGCACGAGAGGCTTCAAAATCTGGGCAATCCTGGACATTCAACAAAAATACAAGCAAACGAGAATGGAAGAGGCTATCCTCCTCACACAAAAAAACACTTATTCTTACTACATAATTTATAACTAGGTAAGCATGCGGTTGCCTCCACGAAGACGTTTTTTAGGTCACTTAGCTTGACCCATTCCCCGAATTCATTGGTCCTTGGGGAAGGTTTGGAGATCTGGGACAACCATTTGTGGTATGTCCCCTCCAAAGTAGTGCTTAAGTCTATGACCGTTCACCTTGAAGTTTGGCCCGTCGGTTTGAGATAACTCGACGGTGCCATAAGGGTACACATGGGCAATGGTGAACGGTCCGGTCTAACGGGTTTTAAGTTTACCCGAGAAAATCTTTAATCGAGAATTAAAAAGAAGGACTCGGTCACCAACGTTGAAAACGAGGTTTTTGATCTTGGAGTCATGGATTCTCTTTGTTTTCTCTTTATAGATAAAAGAGTTCTCATAGGCCTGATCACGAAGTTCATTTAATTCATTGAGTTGAACTTTCCGGTGATCACCCGCGGACTTAAGGTCAAAGTTTGCATGCTTCAAGGCCCAATAGGCTTTGTGCTCGAGCTTGATTGACAGACGACATGCCTTTCCGTACATGAGCTTGTAAGGAGTACACCCGATGGGTGTTTTGAAAGCGGTACGGAAGGCCCATAGTGCGTCATCTAATTTATCCGACCAAGAGGCATAGTTCTCGCCTACGGTCCTTTCAAGAATTGTTTTCAAACCACGGTTGGAGACTTCAACTTGCTCGCTTGTTTGGGGGTGATATGTGGTAGCAAGATGGTGGGTGACATCGTACTTAAGCATGACCTTTGAGAATTGGTCATTGCAGAAGTGCGTACCGCGATCACTAAAGATGGCGCGGGGAGTTCCAAACTGAGTAAAGAGAGATTTTAGGAATTTGCAAACAACTCGGGCGTCGTTGGTGGGGAGCGCTTTCTCTTCGACCCATTTCGATAAGTAATCGACCGCCACGAGTATATACTTGTTCCCTCATGAAGACGGGAACGGCCCTATGAAATCGATGCCCCAAATGTTAAAGATTTCACAAACTTGGATGAAATTTTAAGGCATTTCATCACGTTGCGAAATGTTTCCTTAACATTGACAAGTGTCACATCGGGTGACCAAGTCATGGGCATCTCGATAAATTGTGGGCCAATAAAATCCTGAGTCAAAAACCTTTTTGGCGATGTAGTTGGCATCGTAATGTCCCCCGGTGGGTCCACTATGGCAAGCTTTGAGGATGCCAATAGCTTTTTGGCCCAAGATACACCGCCAGATCACTTGATCCGCACATATTTTGAACAAATAGGGATCATCCCAAAAGTAGTGTTTAACATCCTTGAAAAACTTGTTCTTTTGTTGGGACGACATCCCTTTAACAATGAAATTCCCTGCGTGGTAATTTGCAAAATCGGCAAACCACGGGGTACTTGAGTCACCACGAAAAGTCACCATATTAAGTGTCTCGAGAGGAAACGTTTCATTTATCTCCTTTGGGTTGAGCACATTTTCATAAGGATTTTCTAATCGGGAAAGATGATCGGCCGCGAGATTCTCGGCTCTTTTTGTGTCAAATACTTTGAATTTGAACTCTTGAAGGAGGAGAACCCACCGGAGCAATCTCGCCTTGGAATCTTTTTTAGCAAAGAGATATTTAAGGGCGGAGTGATCCATATACACAATGCTTTTGTTCAAGATGAGGTAAGATCAGAATTTTTCGAAGGCATACATCACGGCTAACATTTCTTTCTTTGTCCTGGTGTAATGTGATTCCGCCTCGTTCATTGTTTTGCTAGCATAGTGTATAGGCCTAAGTGTTTTTCATGACGTTGCCTCAAGACTGCACCTATGGCAAAGTCGCTTGCATCGCACATAAGCTCAAAGGGCAAGTCCTAGTCGGGGGCAATCAATATTGGAGCTTCGGTAAGTTTTTTCTTTAACGTTTCAAAAGCTTGAATACATTCATCGGAGAAGATGAACTGAGTATTTTTATCAAGAAGATGAGTCATCGGTCAGGAAATTTTGGAAAAACCCTTAATGAACCGTCGGTAGAAACCGGCATGACCGAGAAAACTCCGAACACCCTTTACGGTGGTAGGATGAGGTAACTTAGCAATCACATTGACTTTGGCTTTATCGACCTTAATCCCATTTTTGGAAATCTTATGGCCAAGGACAATGCCTTCCTTAACCATGAAATGACTCTTTTCCCAATTTAGATAAAGATTTGTGTCTTCACACCTTTGAAGCATCTTGTCTACACGAGAGAGGAAATTTCTGAATGAATTCCTAAAGACCGAAAAGTCATCCATAAAGACTTCCATCGTTTTTTCGATCATATCATGAAAGACAGCCATCATACAATAGTACTCGTTGATGTGGGCATGCCCGGTGCATGTAATTCTGAAAATATAAATAGAAAATTTATAGAATGTATCGAGTTAATGTAATTCCGAAAATCCATGATGTGGGCATGCCCGAAGAAGATCGTTGAATCGGTCCCATGCCTCATAAAAATTTTCATTAAATCGTTGTTGAAATCTCGTGATTTCATTTCGAAGGTTTGTGAAATTGGTTTTGTGGGTGGTTCATTTAACTGTTGGTAGTCAATGCCTAACGCCATCCGTAACTAGTCGAGTCGGAATTAATTCATTTTCTCATTTTTTACAAACTGTAAATGCACCCTTTTTAGGTACGCAATGTACGGGACTTACCCTAAGACTATACCGAGAATGAGGTTAAATCATTCAGCGTCAAGAGTTTTTAACCTCTTTTTGATGACATCGTGGATTTTTGGATTCATCATCTTTAGTGTTGAACGCCTTGGTTTGTGTTCCTCTACCATAAGAATCTTGTAGTTACAAAATCAGTTTGGGTTTAATACCATTGAGTACGGAGTGTTTTCAAGCGATGGACTCGCTTTGTGACTTCAAACCTTTATTGAGAGAGACTTTTTCCTCGACACTCTAAGTCATGTTGCAAATTATGACAGGCAATCTTATGTCACCTTCTAAAAATGCGTATTCGAGATGAGGAGGTAAGTCCTTGAGTTCGACTTCGTTGATGGTTATCAATTGAAGGATTTATCAGTTTTAGCTTCACAAATTTTAAGTTCTTTCGAATTTCACGGGAAAATAATTTCCTTTGATTGGGGAGGGGCATGGTGATGGATCATTCTGAGAAATGAGTCAAGTAGAAGAAATATCCCCCTCCGGGCATAGTAAGAGTCCATCAACTTCGGTGAAGTTGGATCATCTTCAAGAGCGAGGAAAGCATCGACTTCCTCAAGAAGAAAATCACTATCCCCGAAGGGAGTGAGAGTCGGAGAAGAGGTAGAAACAATCGGGTCATAATTAAAGAGTTGGGAATTGCCACTCGCGATCACATAGGGAGAAAACGAGAACTTCTTGAGAATACTCCTCACAAGCCATTTAAATTACGTCGATTCGGTTTGCCGTCATTTCATCGTAATTAAAGGAGTATCTCGAAGTTTGGTCAAGATTGAATGTTACAGCTTCTTTTCCAACACGAAGAGTTAATTCTCCTTTGTACACATCAATCAAAGCACGTCCGGTCTTTAAGAAGGATCTCTGAGAATTAGGGGTAAGGCGAACTTAGGGGATCGGCATCAAAGCTTACGACTCAAAGTTCGGCGGGAATTTGAACTTTTCTACTTTTAGGTAAACATCTTCGGCGATACCGATCGGTTGGGTAATCGAACGGTCTGCAAGTTCAAGAGTCATACAAGTAGGAGAGATGTTCCGATATATAGTTTGATAGAAGCTTTTTTTCCACTCGATGTACGGATTAATGGCAGGAGATTAGTGAGATTTATGTTTGCGCCTAAGATCGCCAAGGCTTATGGATTCATTCATTCTGGGAGAACTATCACACGGTATTAGAAATTGCTAGGGTCTCCAAGTTTTTGGGTAACTTGTTGAGGATGACGCGAGTAACAATTGATTATTCTCATAAGGAGTTTCTAGCCTTTTACTTAATTTTTCTTTGTTCCATTAAGTTTATTAAGAGATTGAGGATAAATTTTGGCAAAGAATCTAGGCATCGCTAAGTATTTCGAAACTCAATCTTAAGGATTTCGTTGAAATTTCTCAATTTGGTCGTTAGCTTTTTCACGGACGGCTTTCATCATTACGTCTCGAAAGGGATACGGAATTGTACGGTTTTCCAAGTGAGGCATCGGTAGCACTATAGGGAGTAAAACAGGGCTCAGAATTTGGTACTTGAGGTTAAACTTGGACAACAGGAAGGTTGGACGTCTTTGGTACTTCCGTTATTAGTAGGAGGCCCCGTGTCCTTTGTCACCTCGGTTTTCACGTTCCACTACTTTTAGGAGGAGAAGAAGTAGTAGTAGAAATCTGTGGGTACTGATAAGCAACAAAGCTTCAGGTGGATAAAATACCCATTCAAGTCTACACGATCGGGTTGTAATGTATTAATAGGGATGTGTCCCATGAAACATGAAAGAGAAGCGGTATGCGAAGTCACAACACTTGGAGGAAAGCATGATCCGTTAGAAATGGTCATTTAATTTTGCATAATTTTGGTTTGGTCTTGATTGGTCCTAATAAATGCATCATTAGCTTTGACATAGCTTTCAAAATCGTTCTTTGTCACACATTGTATGTGTGGAGCTGGAGCTTGGTAAGGTGGATCTTGGTGAACATGAGTTTGATTAATCGGGGGTTGGTAGGTAGAAGCTTGGTTGTAATTATTTCCCCGGTTTTGGTTATAACGGTTTTGGTTATTTCCTTGGTTTTGTTGATACGGATAGTGGAAAACGGGAGGGTCGAATTGTGAGATTAGCAATCGATAAGGCTCGGTATAACTCGTATTTCCTATGATTGAATTTAGTGCGGCAGCTTGGGTAACTTATTCTTGAACGTTGTTGTCACGATAATCGATGTTGCATCTGGGCTGGAGGACAATTTTCGCGGTGATGAATGGAGGCTCTTCCACAAGTAACACAACTTTCCTCGACCGCTTTCCGGGAGCGGGGAGATTGTTTTGATTTTTCTTTACAAGAAGTAAATGCTTTCACCAATGTCTTTAAGTTCGGAATCATCGGGAGAGATTACCGGGGTTGAACTGCTCGATACTCACTTTGCAACAACTGGTCGTGTTACAGTGATTAAGACTTTGGATTTGATTTTATGATTCTTAGGCAATTCACTAGGCTTTTATCATGAAAAGTTACCACCGCGGCGGAAATTCTACGAATCTTGATCTTTAGAGTTCAAGCATTTATGAAAAGTATCGAGTTGATGTAACTCCGAAATCCATGATGTGGGCATGCATCGATGAGATCATTGAATCGGTATCATGCCTCGTAATATTTTCCATGATATCGTTGTGAAATCTCGTGATCTCATTGTTTGAAGATTTGTTGTTGTTGTGGAAAGAGTGGAAGAATTTCTGTTGATGATTTCGAAACAAAGATCTCTCCTATGTTAGAATCGATGAAGGGGGGTTCTTTTCAGCTAAGTACGGGCGGTGCACCCATCGGAGGGAAAATGGAAAAAGCTTAAAGCTTTACCGACGTTTGGGAAACTTATCGTAGAAGTGATCTTGTTGAAATTACGGATGTGAGCTTGAGGGTCTTCTTTGTATGTTCCGTAGAATGTTTGTTTTGAACCGAGGGTAAGCAAAAGCCGTGCTTAGCTACAAAAGTTGTTCCGCGGTTTGATTTCGGGCACATCGATGGCTATCCTGTAACCCACGCTGCGGTGGGTGCTTCGAGCAATTGAGTCCATTGTACGAGTAATCGTCATCGTAACTACGGGAGGAGCGTCATTTACAATTGGGTATCATCAAGGATTAAAGTTCAACAAAGTCAGATTTGACTTGTTGTTGTGACGGTTAGAATTAGAATGGGATACGAACGATCTTCTCGGCACACACAATGATTGCTTGGTACTTTACCAACCAATCCATACCAATTATAGCGTCGAAACTACCAAGTTCTACGGGCATTAAGTCTATGTTGAATGAGTGGTTTAGGATATTTAACGTACAACCCCTAAGGATAGTGTTCAACCCAACTATTCTCCCGTCAGCTAGTTCAACGTCATAATAGTGATCTAATGCAGTTGGCGTGATATCAAGTTGGGAGCTAAATGCAGTGGATACAAAACTTCTATCGACACCAATATCAAATAAGACAGAGGCATAGTGGTTGTTTAGAAGGAACGTACCCGTCACGACGTTGGAGTCTGGGTTTGTCTCTGCATGCCCTACCGCATACACCTTGGCTGGAGCATTGCCAACTCCAACTTGGTTACCCCGATTGTTGTTGTTCTTCAGCTTTGGACATTCCCTCTTGAAGTGTCCTTGGGCTCCACACTCAAAACAAGTAGGCTTCTGACCCGACCCAGTGCCCCTCGGATTGTTAGCATTATTGGCATTTGCCATACTCCTATAGTCACGGGCAAAATGGCCAACTTTGTTGCATTTGTGGCATTTAGGAGCACATGGACCATTGATCGATTATGATTATACCTTTAATAATATATAATATATACATATAAATATAAGATATACTTATAATATATAATATATAAAAATAAGAGGGTATGAATAAAAAAAATCATAATTATAGTAATCCGGGAGTACGATTCCCGGGTCGTTTCCCTGATGAGGAATGCAATGGAAAGTCGAAAGTCGTTTTGAGAATCGATGCTTGAATGGGAAAATTTTGATTGGGATTCTAATTCTACGGGAAAATTAAGGCAATTTAAACTAAAAACAATTAAGGGCACTAAAATTAAACTAAAAACGCAAAACGAGAATCCTAAAAACGCGCTAAATTATCAACTATATCAAAATTAAGCCCTAAAAATGAAAACTTAGTTTCTAAACCTTTGAAATGATAAAAGAAAATTTTCTAAAAAGGAATTATATTTTTTTGGCTTTTTAATGATTTTTTATGAATTAAAAACAAAATTAATCTATTTAAAATCCTAGAAAATAGCAAATTATTACCTAAAAATTCTAAAAAATGATTTTCTTTCTTAGAAAAGTCTAAAATATGATAAAAATTAAGAAAACTACTTTTAACTACATTTTATAATTAAAATCTATTTTATAAAATTAATTTAAAAAGCTAAAAATCAAAATAAAAATCTAAAAGTGGTAAAAATGATTTTAATGCTTGTAAACCTAAAAGTATTTATTCTAAAACCAAAAACTATTTTTTTTTGTAATTTTCTAAAAACTTTTTCTATTTTTTAATGACTTTTTAAATTTTTAACCTACGAAAAATGATTAAAAATAACAAATAAGTATGAAAAATTCTAAAAAAAAGGAAAAGTCCTAAATGATACAAAGATTCTAAGAAAAATAAGTTGGTGATACCAGCTTATCAAATAAGCCCGTAATAAGGTTACACAAGCTACGGCTTGTTATAGGAATATGGGCTCAAAAAGGTGTTAAATAATCAACCACTTGAGTCTTTAACGAAAAAGACCCAAGGGAGCAGCGGTATGGTGTGTTTTTGTAAAGGGTTGAAATGGGTTGAGGTTGAGGGTTTGAGTCCTGCTCACCCTCAACTTCCCTAATTCCCCTTTTGCTTTTTTTTAAAAACTTTTTTACACAACTTATAAATAAGCTGTAAACAAGAAACTTTAACAAAGACAAAAATTTTATGACTTGGAAATAAGCACGAAATAATTAAACAAAGACAGAATGCTAAACTAACTTAAGTGCTTGAAAATTCTAACTATTAAGCTATTTTAAACACTAATAAGCTAATGAGAATGACAAATAAGCTAAACAGATAACTAACTGCCCCTAATAAGCATAAATGATAAAAAAATAAGCAACTATATTAAGCTAGAAAGACAGATTGCTAAAAGTGCTTAAATACTTAAGATTTTTAAACTAAGATGCAAATAAGCTCAAATAAGTTCTACCTTAAAAGAAATAACCTAACATGAACTTAAACTAACTTAATAAGAAATGTTAAGCCTAACTTAAGCAGAAACAATAAGCAAATAAGCAAAAATAAGCAAAAGAGCAAAATTGCTAAAAATAGGCATACCAATCAGCACAAAAGGCAATTTTGAGCTTAAAAATAAGCTTAAAGATGGATCCTTATGGCTAAATAACCACAAAACAGATTGAGTTTAGACATCATAGAACACATAACAACAATCAAAAAGCAGTTTGAAATCAAGAATAAGCTATAGTGATCATATCAAAAAGCAGTTTCTTCTTTTTTTCTTTTCAACACTTGCAAAATTTTTGATAGAAATGAAAAATCACAAAAAACAATGCAGGCCTAATGATTTTGATACTAACTTTTTTTACCACTTGCATAAATACATAAACATCAAACTTTTCATAAGATTAAGATGCATGATCAAATAAGCAGATAAAATAAGTTTTAAACTCACAGTTTCAAACAACACTTTCTTGAAACTTTAATTTTGAGTTTTAACACTTAAAATCTTAAACAAACTAAATTTTATATCTAGTATTACCTAATCAAATGTGACTCAAAGTCACAAAACAGGTTTTGACCCTTTTTAACCCATTTTCATAGTTTAACCAAATACCTCTTTAAGTAAGAAAACAATAATTTTAACTTGTAAACCTAATTTTTAACACATAAACCCTTAATACCAGGTCTTAATTAGCTTATTATGATCACAATGGGCAAGTTTTAACAGCGAAAAAGCACTTAAATAAGCTAGAACCAATTATGCAATAAATAAGCTAAAATGACAGGTTTTCAAGAAAACTTGCACAAACCACTTTTAAACTAAAGATTAAGCAAGATAAGCAATCAACATCATCAGCAAACATAAATAAGCATGAAAAAGCAGACAATAAGCAGAAATAAGCAAGTGAATAGTAAAATGAGCTAGAAAATGAAAATGAAGACTTACAAGCACCCTTGCTCAAAACAGGGCAACAAGCTTATAAATAAGCTAATCTACAAGCTCTAGCTTGTCAAAAGACAAGCTAGTGACAGCAATAAGCCCTTCCCTCTTTGGCTTGTCATCCATTTGAGCTTTTTGAGTTATTTTTGATAAAATAAGCTTAACCCTTACAAACTATGAAAGAGTTTGCAAGACTTAAGTAAACAGCTTAAGTTTGGTATAAAAAGAGCTTTTGAGAGCTTATAAAACAGTTTTAAACAATAAAACACTTTAACTTAAAAACGGGGTAAAGCATAAAAACTTCAATCTTTCATTAAACTTAAAATCATTACAAGGCTTTTAAGAAAACATTACAATAAGCAAAAATAACTTAAATTATAAGCTGAAAACTAAAAATCTAGCTACCACAATGGGCTTACAATGGTCCTATTTACACTAAGCTTAAGAATCTTCTAGGAGGTGTGCTTTCTTGCTGAGAGGGAAGCCGTTTGTGTTTGTTGTGTGAGTATAAGCCTTGAATTGATCATAGCCCTTGATCAAATTTTTATCTTCTTTCCATGAACGAATAGGAGTGTAGAGGATTGCCAAGGTGTCATGCCAGCTGGGTTGTGGTCCTGGTGTGAGGTGGGGGTCAACAAGGTAGAGAAGAAAGGGGAATAGTGCTGGTGGATTTTTGGCGGGATGTGAGAGACGATGAACAGTATTTTAAGTTGCAGGGAGAGGGTTTGTTGGTTTGGCAATTTTGGTCAATCAATGTATATAAGGTGTTTGCAAATTGAGTCCTTGTGGTGTATGAAACTTTGAGGACTTGGCAAAGTTAGCCCCTCAAAGTTATACATGTTATTGCATCCATAGTCCTTGTGAGGTTAACGGCCTTAACACTGTTAAGTGTTAAAAAGGCCTTTGGGCTTTTTTATAGTTTTAGGCCCGAATAGGTTATACAAGGTTTTAGGGATTTACAATGGTAGTGGGCTGACCCGGGCCCGCTAGGTGGGTACGAGTGGGCCCACTTTTGGCAGTTTACGTTTTTGGGTTCGGTTTTCAATGCTCTTTCCAAATCTACTTCCCGGGGTTGACTTTGACTTGATTTGACTTTGACTTTTTGGCTTTGACTTGACTTTTGCTTCACGCTCTTTCCGTTCTCGTGCTCGGTTTTGTTGTTTTTCGCTTTGATTTTGTCATTTTCTTGAATATCCGTTACCTGTACAATATAAATGCAAAACATACAAATACAATGTATTTTTGGTACGTTTTTAGTCATTTAAGCTCATTTTTAAAGGTAAAAGGTATGTGTAATGAAACACGTACCATGTATGCAATAGGATTGCAACAACACACAAATGTGTAATACTTCTTCACTTGATGATGGAAGTATTCTTCTCTTGCACTTGAGGAATTAAGCTTGGATCACTTGGAAACAAAGCTTTATGATTAAATGAGCAAAGGATTTTAATAAGATGTGTGGGCTGTTTTAGAACAGAAAGAATGAGTGCAAAAGGTGAGAAGATAGTAGGGAAAAATCTAGTATTTATAGGACAATTTGGAGGAGCGTCTACCTATGGGCGGTCCCCTTAAATTGGTGGGCGGTCCCTAAATTAAGAGGGCAGCCCGTATATTTAAGGGGGGCCGCCCTAGACTAGGGGCTCCCTAGTTTTTCTTTTGTTTAGGGGGAATTTTCTAGAGCTTTTCTAGCCGTTTTAGGTCCGAAAATTTGAATTTCAAAATGTTTATTTTGAATAAAACATTTTTTTAACTGTAAAAAATGTTTACAACATTTTATAAAAGTGTGAGGTTGAATAAAAATTTCCTTTGATCATAAAATGCATTAAGCATTTATTTATTCATACATTTAAGTGATATAATTTTCGAAATGAAAATTTACTACTAATTACTTGTTTACGTTTAATTTTACATTGAATATTTTTATATTTTGTGATTATCAAAACGTAAAGATGTGAAAAATATTAATAATGTTTTTAGGCATTATTTTTATCAACAAATAAGTTGTTAATTAAGATTCTACTAAGGAGTTACTACATTTGTACTACACATATATTTTATGTATTGCGACGGCATATTATTTAGTTATGTTATCATAACGATTTAAGTTATTTCAGTTATTCGTTCGTTTCTTATGTTAATTTCTTGAATCGGATTCACGCTTTAGGCTAAGGGATTCAGGCATGAGATTTTTCTAATCATCTTCATTTCACTAAAATAGAAGATAAAAGCAGTTTGGACCGGATTGCTATAATTAGAGTGGGCTTGGGTCAATTCAAGCTCGTTCTAATATGTTAGGCATGGCTTGATATCAGTCTAGGGATGGCAAAAAGACTCGAACCCAAAGGGGAAACCCGAAATCCAAAGTTATTGGGGTGGAGTTGGGCACTTTTAGCTATTGGGATAAAATTCTCATGCTATCGATTAACACTAGTATAGTACCCTTGCATAACAACAAAAACTTATAAGCAACAAATAGTCATATTGGATAAATTAAGGTTAGATATTTCGTGTATGAGATGGATGTATATTGTTTATTATAGATTAAATACTTAGAGAAGAGTTATATTGGATACCCTCAATTTCTTGGATACAGGGGACTGAACTAAGTCTTCCATCTAAAACCCATTTATGGCTGACATTAAAACTCACTTATTAAAAAAAAATCAATATAAAAAGCGGAGGGGTATTGTGGTCATTTCACGTCCCACACCAACCACGCCTCCAATCACTCACACCCCGTCTTTTTTAGATCTATCACTCTCTCATCTAACACACACTAAAAACACACACAAACAAATCAGATCTAAATCAATAATCACGAACATCTAATTAATCGATCATCTCATTCGTAAATCGATTATCTCCTTCTTCAGTTCATTAACATCTAGTAAAGTTCACCCGATCTGTTTTTATATATCTTATTTTTAGCTTATTTGATGTGAATAAGCTTATAATTCAGCTTATCCTTTTTAGCTTATTTGATGTGAATTTATCTACGAATTTAGTTTTGATGTGAATAAGATGATCGCTTTTTTTAGCTTATGAATTTATCCTTTTTTTAGCTTATTTGATATGATTAAGCATATGAATTTATCATCATCTGAAATTATATTATAAATTCAGCTTATTTACGAATTATGTGAATTTATCGTGTTGAATGATAAGCTAGCTTATTAGGTGATTGATGTGAATAGGCTAATGAATTATCATCATCTGAATTGATTATGCTGAATTATAAGCTAACTTATTAGCTTATTTTTATGAATCATCAGGTTTTATGGCTTAATCTACGCTGAACAGATATAGTATGACCTGTTAGTGAAAAATCATATATGATAAGTTGCCTGAAAAAACTGTAAAAACTTATGTACTATATCATATATGATATAAGCTAGGTTTTAAGCATTTATACTATATCATATATGATAATGTGCTTGAAAATAAAATACAAGCAGCTTGTGATCTCCTGGTGAGTACTAAAAAGTTAGTTTTGTGTATAATATCATATATGATAATCTGCTTGAAAGTCAACTTCTGAACATTATAATATATCATATATGATAATGTGCCTGAAATAAAATCAAATCTTTTTATTTGTGTAGAGAAAGCTATTTTCAAGGCGTTTTGAAGAATTCAATCATCTCAAGGCCAGAGAAGTGAACATTAAGAAACAACAATCATCAAACCAAAGTGAGCTACAAAAAGACAATGCAACGGAGTGTGGGGTTTTCTTAATGATGTATATGAAAATCTACAACGGAGAGATTGCCAAGAACGGAGTGTGGGGTTTGCAAAGACGTACACGAAAAAAATGTGATCTCTATTTATTTTCTATAGACGATTTTGTAAACCATCTGAAACTAGTATAATGTCTTGCGAATTTGATTTTGAATATTATGTCTATTTTGTTTAAGTTTTATGCACACATTCATAATCACTCGTAAAAATAGCATTAGAACAGGAACACATGTTATCATTGTTTAAACATCAAGTATGATAGTTGATAAATCAGTGATGATCATGTTAAATCATATGTGATTTATGAAAGAAATCACATATGATACTTTGTTACCAAATTGTAAAATACAAATATCACATATGATAATTCAAATGTAAAAGAAACTGATGTAAAATCATATATGATTTCCTAGAATATCACATATGATATATAATAGAATCACATTCATGTAAGATCAAAAACAACAAAATTCAAGTGAAAAAAGAATTATAACACTTGTTCATATAACAATCAAACATAAAAGAGTACTTTTTTAAACAACAATTTCTTCTTGAACAACAACTTAATGTTGAACCACGACTTGTTCTTGATCTTCAAACCTCTTAGGGCACCTCCTCTTGTTGTGATCAAAACTTCCACATAATGAACAAGCATTCATGTTCTTCAATTCTGAAAATATAAAATGAATATAAACGAATAAATAAACTGTTTTTTTAGAAAAATAAAATATCATATATGATAATCACATGCCATATACATATGACAAAGCAATATCATATATGATATCATATATGATATTACTTTGTCATATGATATATATCATACATGATATACGTATGAAAAGTATCATATATGATATATCATATATGATATATCAAACACGTTAACCAAAAGCTACTTAAAACTGTTTATTGCTAACTGATAAGCTAAATACATCTTAATTCAGCTTATATAAACAAATTAATCTAATAAAGCTTATTCAGAACATAAAAAAATAGCTAATAATAAAGCTTATTAACACTAGCAACATAAATAAGCTAATAAGATACCTTATAATTCATCAAAATAAGCTAATAAGTTAGCTTATAACTCATCAAAATAAGCTAATAAGTTAGCTTAATGTTGAACCACGACCTGTTCTTGATCTTCAAACCTCTTAGGGCACATCCTCTTGTTGTGATAAACTTTCACATAATGAACAAGCATTCATGTTCTTTAATTCTGAAAAAATATAAAATGAATATAAAAGAATAAATAAACTGTTTTTTGGAAAAATAAAATATCATATATGATAATTACATGCCATATACATATGACAAAGCAATATTATATATGATATACGTATGAAAAGTATCATATATGATATATCAAACACGTTAATCAAAAGCTACTTAAAACTGCTTATTGCTAACTGATAAGCTAAATACACCTTAATTCAGCGAATATCAATAAATTAATCTACTAGAGCTTTCAAAACATAAAAAATAGCTAATAATAAAACTTATTAACACTAGCAACATAAATAAGCTAATAAGATAGCTTATAATTCATCAAAATAAGCTAATAAGCTAGATTATAATTCAGCAAAATAAATACAGATGATGATGATTAATAAACTTATTTATATAAATCACCTAATAAGTTAGTTTATCACTAGCAACAATTGATTCAGATCATTCGTTTAAAATAAGCTGATTATAAGCTCATAAAATCGAACGATGATAAATAAAAAACAAAAATAGATCTGAACCTGATGTTAATCAACTGAAGAAGAAGATAATCGATTTAAAATAAGATAATCATTTGAAGATCGATCGATTAGTTGTTTGTGTTGGTATTAGTTGTGGATCGAGGTGTAGAGAGAGAAAAAAAGAAAGTTCAGGAAAACACGCGTTATGTGTGTGTATTATGAGATGTTTATCAAAAGATATATATATATATATATATATATATATATATAGAGGTGAGATCAAATAAAAATACTTTTTTTCATAAAAAGAATAAGAAGGATTATACACCATTGATTTTAAATCAATGGTATAGATTAACAATCATAACTAACTATTAAGGGTATAAAAGTAACTTCCCAATACTCTTCTAACTAACTTGTATAAACAAACAAACCCACTTCATTCGCACATAATCACAAACATAAAAACACACACAGAGAAAAAATTCCAACAAGTTAAAACCCCACTTCTTTCACACACACATAAGAACACAAAAATCAATGGATTTTGCATAAAAAAGGGATTCTTCACAAAATCTTCAATCCGTTCCCCAATATTCAATCAAATTAAGGTATGTATTTTTTTTTTGTTAAAATCAATTTTGGTTCGACATCAGATAAAGCTTTGTTGTTCTAATTCAGTGTATGTGATAACAAATTTGTGTTATTTTTTAATTTGATATGTAAATTAGTATTTTTTTTAGTGTAATTTGCTGCATTTTATGGATTTGTGGTGAGATTTCAGCAATATTAGTGTTTTCTGAGTAATTTACTGAAATTATGGATTTGTGATGAAATTTGAGCAACATTAGTGTTGTTAGTGTAAATTGATGCACAAAGTAGTATTATATACTCAACACGTAAGCTTGCGTTATCAGTGTGATTTGATCAAAAAAAATTAATTTTTTTTTGTATTTTTGATGCATAAATAACATGTATTGGTGTATCATAAATTTGAGTTATAAGTATAATTTGTGTTGTTAGGAGAACCTGATGCATAAACTAGTGTTATTATATATCTGCGTTATTAGTGTTATCGTCATCTGATTATGTTTTTTTTTGTTCATAGTTGTTACGTCTGAAACTATAGATGTTGATCAACAACAAATGGTCAAAATTATAGATTTTTTTTCTTGAGGCTACACGTGTTTGTGCATTAATTAAGGGCTAAATGTGCATAATTTTCATATAATGTTTGGTAGGATTGTGACACGTTTGTGTAATTGTAAGCCGGTATGGCAAGTTGTAAGCCGAGAAAGACTCCCACTAAGGAAACAGTATCTAGAGGCTATTGCGCCACCACTAGTGGCTGTTATAAGGAGGTGGCGACCTCTTTTATCCAAAATTTATGAACTTACTCCCGGATGGATCAAATTCTCTTTATGTTGATGACCCCGCCCTAGATCCTGAAGCAACACTAATAGAGGTTCCTCCTGCCACTTGTATTATTACTTCATTTGTATGGATACCCGGACCTATTTGGAAGCTATTTTTGTCGGGCGCTTATTATTACTTCCCGTTTAACATGTCATGCACTAATCTTTTTTTTAAATCAGCGCTGGACAAAAATCTTAAACTTACCACCGGACTGCAAGCTTCTATTATTTGTTGTTATTCCTGCCCGACTCTAGCTATTTCCAGTTAGGTTGTGTCATATAGCTATACCATGAAATGTTTGAGCTTTTTAAAACATCTGACGTGTGCAATTGTGTGACTATAGTGCTCTTGCTTTGATCACTCTTGGATGGGCTGCCGCCTTTGCATATCCGCCTGCTGCAATGTCATTTGCCATGATTGCTGCAGGTGCAGCCGCCCCTCCAACACCTACAATAAACATCCGTCTAAAACGTGATTCATCCACGTTACTCGAAAGAAAGTCAAACAAACTTCATACATTTTTGAGATTTCAAGAATTCTTACATGCATCAAAGAAATCATATGCTAATTTAAAAGACAAAGCTACTGCACGAGTAGCCGCCTTGGCTGTTACTCGTGATCTTGAATGAAATAATAAAATTGGTTCAGGAAGAGGTTTGAGTGTTGTGGCTATGGCCACCTCGTCCCAGAGGCGAAGTAAGCATGATATGGAACGTGTTATGAGATGGAATGTTTTTGAAATAATAGGAATTGCATGGATGGAATGTTTATAATCGGTTGATTCAAATTCAGTTTACGGGAAATATTTTAATGCATTGTCGTATAAGTTTGTTTCTCTTCTTGTTGGAAATTTAGCTTTTGTTAGAAACATGCAACGATCAGAGGTATTTTTTTTGTCTCTCCTTTCTCTTCATGTTCCTTTTTTTTTGAAAAAATTATATGAATGCTTAATTTGTATTTTATATACTTTTAGGTTGATAGGCGTGCTCGATTTGATTTTATTGCTCAGCACCGTTGATGCACTGGTATACATGCCTGGCGCAAGCTTATCCATTACCTAATTAAGATTGCGTCTTTTTGGGTTATTGAGTAAAAGGTTTTGCAATCCTAAACGAGTATGCTACTGTCCTTGATCATGTTTTTTATTTTTTGTGAAGTTACGAGCATAACATGATAACCCTAATGTTGTGAAACAGGGAGGGTTAGGTTGATCGGGTAACGGTTACCTTTTTTGTATGGGTCAAAACAAGTGAGGTTGGTTGACCCCAAACACTTTTATCAAAATTTCCAGTTATTATTGTAAATAGTATTATCTTAAATTATGTTATTCCAGTTTCACTAACAAGTCATAGTATATCTGTTTCAGCGTAGATTAAGCCATAAAACCTGATGATTCATAAAAATAAGCTAATAAGTTAGCTTATAATTCAGTATAATCAATTCAGATGATGATAATTCTTTAGCCTATTCACATCAATCACCTAATAAGCTAGCTTATCATTCAACACGATAAATTCACATAATTCGTAAATAAGCTGAATTTATAATATAATTTCAGATGATGATAAATTCATATGTTTAATCATATCAAATAAGCTAAAAAAGGATAAATTCATAAGCTAAAAAAAGCGATCATCTTTTTCACATCAAAATAAATTCGATAGATAAATTCATATCCAAATAAGCTAAAAAGGATTAAGCTGAATTATTTAGCTTTTTCACATCAAAGAAGCTAAAAAGAGATAGATAAAAAATAGATCCGGATTGAACCAACAGTATTCCAAACCATCATATAATTTTACTATGTATTTTCGTGTTTGTGTGTTGTCTTGATATGTGTGATCAATCCATTTATAAAAAAAAATATGATGTATGATAGATGTGTGTATACCTTCATTGATGATGTATTTCGATTAATTGAACTTTCAAAACTCAAAAAATTCAATTAGAAACCATTTGTGTGTTGTACTTTACCACAAATTGTTTGTTTTGTTTGTATTTCGAACTTTATCCTAGTGTTATTGAACTGGTGAAGAAGGAGATACTCGATTTACGAATGAGATGATCGATTAATTAGATGTTCGTGATTATTGATTCAGATCTGATTTGTTTGTGTGTGTTTTTAGTGTGTGTTAGATGAGAGAGAGAGAGTGATAGATCTAAAAGACGGAGTGTGAGTGATTAGAGGTGTGGTTGGTGTGAGACGTGAAATGACCACAATAGCCCCTCTCTCCTTTTTATTAATTTTTTTTGTTTAATCTAAATGAGTTTTAATCTCAGCCATAGATGAGTTTTGATGGAGACTTGGATCTGTACCCCTGATCTAAAGAATAGAGGTATCCAATATAACTCTCCTCATATTATTATTATTATACAGATATACTTTGTCCTAGAATAAAGGGATATGTAACTTCTTTTATGACATACTGTATAATTTAACTTTCAAAGGTTAATTATCTATCTTTATATCAATTTTCAAAAAATCTTATTTTGAAGTTCTATTTTAAAACAGTGTTGTCTTTTAAATCCACTCAGTTTTTCCCTTTTATTCATTGATTTTATAAGGATGTTTTTATTAATACCAAAGATTTGTGTCTTAATTGATACTTACTAGGCTCATCCAGTCTGATGGACGGTTTTTTAAATTTTTTATTAAACTTGTAAAACTATGTTTAAGTTGCAACAAACATTAGTAGACGGGTTATGCTAAAGGGAGTTTAAAAAGTATAATGTGATATTTCGGTTACGTGTAATACTTCTATTACAATAGTTAATAGTTATATCTGAAATCAATAAAAAAAGTTCTCAGTTACATACTAAGTACTTATCGCGGTTAGAGTTGATGGGTTATAAAATGTTGTTCTGAACGGTTTGTTTAATTTAGAATTAGCGTAATTTCTTGTCTTGGTTTTAAACTAAATTTTAATTTGCTTGAAATACGTTATCCTTTTTAAAAAACACTCTATGAATTTAAGTGCCTTCGAGTAACAATTTTAGAATTTTAAATTTGGTTTGAAAAGTTAAGGTTTGATAATTGGTTACTACATATATTTTATAACATTAGGCCACATATTAGTATATACTCCCTGAGTCCCATTTTTATTGTCTACGTTTCATTTTTGGGATGTCCCAATTTAATTGTCCGCTACTAAAAATAGATAAGGAAGTTTGATAAAGTTTACTATATTACACTTGTTTGAAATTATTATTGCAAACTTTAAAGAAGACTTTAATTAATTAGTTAAGGGTAAAACTGTCACTCTGTTAAAAAGTAAGAAAAAGAAAGCAGTAATGAATGCACTTTTATTAAACTGTGTATTTTTTGTCGAGAGACAATAATTTTGGGACGGAGGGAGTAATATACATTAGGAAAACGTCGATAAAAACCAACTATAATCGGTTCTTAAGATCTGTTTAAACCTTAAAAAATCACACATTTCAAATTGATAACTAAATGAGGTATTTTTATCAAAATTTGTTAATTCATAAAATGTTACCAACAGAAAATTTGCTCAAAACCTTAACTTGATGATCGGCTATAAACAGAAAGATAAACTTGTTTTGAACTATAAACATGTTTTATGCGTATTTATATTGCTTGTGAAGTTTCACCATGCATGGGTTTTAATATGATATTTCAATAGTTTTTGGTTGAATTAGTTTGTTTTTGTCACCACTTAAAACACTACTTTTGTTTAATATGTCTATTTTGTTCTTTTACTTGTAAAATATTTTGAAAAGAAACATGTACTTATGACATTCGTCTATAAAGGAGGATTTGTAATAATATACTAAATAAATTTGGTTTTTAAAATCTCTTTCTATGTTTATATATTAGACTATAGACCCGCGGGTTTCGCAGGTGACAATAAGAAAACCACAATTGAAAACACCTCGGAAAATACAGCATATCTTACTCTTTTAGGAGTAAAACTCTTCAACAAGATAAATAGCGTAATTCTATAAAAAATAAAGCTTCTAAATAATAACTCAAGTAACAACTGGATTTGTTAACTTTAGATTACATTCATGAGGAATCTGTCATAATTTTTTTGTTTTGTTACAAAACAGCTTCCATTCTTCAATAAGTTTTAGAAGCCCGTTTGGTATATCCTTTCTCAGTGGTAGTATAGCAGAATTCATGAGGAATAGTTTAGTGAATTGTTCAAATCTCCAATGAAATCAAAGTAGCACAATCATATGTATAATATTGGTGACTGCTAACAAAGAGAGCTCATAAGATCAAGACATGTATGATGTGAAACTACAAAAGCACATGCTTCAGAGTGACCTTTCTTTAATTATGTTTCGCAATAAACTGATATAGAATTTTCTTACAATGCATATTTCACTATTTGTTTGTTTATTTAATGGATCTGCCACTCTAAATCTGGATCAAACAACCTGATATTTTGCTAAACGGAATATGTTCTAGCGATTATAGTTGTTAAGACGTGCTATAATAGGTTGCTGAAACTTAAATAAAAGAATAAAATGAGAAGCTCAAACACAATAATCACAAATCATGATAAATGCAGCTATTGGATTGTACAGTAGCAATTAAGTTGTCAAAAAAAATTATGAAGAGCATTTATGGTCTCGTAAATGACAACTGTTCAAGTGTTTTTGAGCTCAAAGAGCTTCTAAACAATAGGTTTGGCTAGACTTGTAGATGTCTAAGGGAACAAAATCGATGTACTATGTGAATTGCATTGTACTAGAATTAGAATAATATTAATTCATTGCAACAGTGGGATTAGCTCAAAAACTGGACGGATTGGCTTAATGGGTCAACCGTGTGTAATGTGCGTCGAATATGTAAATCAACGAGATGACAAGATACACCAAGAGAGTCCAACATTCTGAGTCTATTAAGGGGTTGTTTGGATTAGGATTTTTTGTGGGAGCTTATGGGATTATTTTAAATTGGAAAACTCAAATGCTCACCTTTATTAGAGTCTTATCGTTATGGCTAAGTCCTTAAACTTAACTTGATAAAAGTCATTAGCCAAAAAAAGTGGCCATATTAGCTTTTTCCAAATTCGAATAAGCCCATTAGCCTAGATTATAAGCTAATCCAAACACCCCCTAAATACTATTAACTTCATCCATGTTACAGCTACATCGCGACTATTATTAATGTTCTAATAATAATAACCAATTGTCCTACTTTTAGGTTCTGAATTTTGAGTGCTTTAGAAATCATGTATATGTGAGTTTATTGTACGAAAAAGATACGTTTGCAGTAAAAAGTTTGTGGTTTATGCAACTTTTTTTTAACATAGGGAATGGGTGTATTTAAAACTTATTTGATGAATATTATAGGCTTTCGTTTATAGTGTGAACTTTGAACATTGGTTCCTGAGTGTGGAATGTAAAATTTATTTATTATTTTAACTACTTGGTTAGATAAGTGGTCATATGTTGGTTGATAGATAAATACAGCTGTAAAGTGAGTCGTTAATCTTGGCTTTAACTCGTGATCACACCTCCCATGAATTTTGTTCCTCATCTCATCTCATCTTCACTACACTCTAATTAAATAACCACAGTCAGTTAGCTAACACTCGTTGTCGGCAGATAAGATCGACTATAATAATGAAGATGACCAAATCAAATCCAAACACTCCTACGTAACAGATACAAAACAATGAGAAATAGAAGTTAGAAAGACACAAACCTTCATAAAAAAACCAAATTAAATAAGTGTTTCTCCGAGAGCCATATTCCTCTATTAAAAAGCAGAAAAAGATGCGTACATGTTTAAAGGCCATACAAAAGCAAACAAAAAAGTAATGGAGCAAGTCTTTTGATGTGATGTTCCTTATTTATCCCATCAGGCCTACCCACTCACCCAAAACAGTTTATCAACCTCGTGTCTTAGTCCATCAAAATTTCATTAGTTTTCAAGCATATATGAAACTTATTGCATATTTTTGTAATAAACGGAAAAAAGCATGATGCAGAAATTCATAATTCAAAGGGGAGAAAATTTTCATGTGGCGGACGTTTTGTTATATACATAAATGAGGACAATGGTTTGAGCTCATGGCCAAGATTATGTTCAACAGACCATTTGAGAGCTGTTGGCTTATATTTATCCTTGTGTCGATAGCTCACCACCACAATATCTGTAAATGAATATTATTAAAAAAACTTAAATGGACAAACTCAGATCTAGCATGGTCGACTAACCTGAGCTGAATCAGATATTAAGAGCAAAACCAAGTCACTTCCGAAAATCGTATCGTAAATATCTCTAAGAGTGCCAGACTCTACAGTGAGATGATATCATTACGTAAAATATTTTTTGCATAAAACATCAATGTACTTTTCATTTGTGTCGTTTTAGTCATTGTACCTTTTTTATACAATTGAGCCATGGAAAGAATGATTCTCGTCCATTTTGAAGTTTTAAATAAAATCTTCAAAAACGCTAGATTTTTCATAATGGTAAGTTTTCTGAGTCCGTTGTACTATGGACATGATATACACCACTTGTTAAATTGTATTGGACTTGTTGTTAACATACTTTGCCATCTTGCTTCTCGATCCTAAGACCTACAAATTTCATGCCACATGTCATTGTTAATCTCTATTTTCCATCCACCCATTGGTCGTCCCCTCCAATAGCCACGCTTACAATTCTGAGGACCACATTCAGAAGACCCTAGCCGAACCCTCGCTGATACCTGGTATGTGACAGAGTTTGATTGTTTGTGATTATCTGTGCAAGACCCATCCAGGTGTGACTACGATTGGTGGAATGAATAGAATGACCATTCAGTATGTCTAGCTGCATGAGGTACCAGATGAGGTGAGCTATTTTTTACAACACCCAACCCGCAAATTCCTAGAGGAAACGACCCCTTTGTTCCATAACGAAAACCACTACTTGTGATGATATTAACAGCATAATCTGCATTCTAAAGACAAAAGTTCACATTTTTAGAAATTTTAAGAAGCTCAAAATAACCTATAGTTCCAAAATATGAATCACATACTAACATAGTATATCATAGAAGAAAAAAAGAACATGCATGCTATCACTTTGTGCACCCAGTTAGCATCGGTTTAGCAGTTTGGACATAAAATAAAGCAATGGCATTTTCAAGGTAGTTAAATAATATACCAAACTGTTAAACTTAAACCATCATAATAAGAATGTCAGTTAAAGTCATGTCACAAGTTATACTTAAACTTGAGATTATGCTAATAGGGAAGAGAAATTTACATTAAGAACTATTTCATGTTGAACATGTTTCAAAATCATTTTATAACAAATTTTTTCACATTACATGATCTTAAGCACGTTATACTCGTCGAGTTTACAAGCAAACACTGTTTCTCCATTTAGACTTACTAAGAAACTTAGAAAATATTTAGGTTTTAACATTCATAAAAACTATATCCATAACAATAAATGTATAGTTTCAAAATTTTAGACCCATTTGACCTGTTTCCATTCAACTGAAATTTCTGAGGAGTCATCACATATATATACCATCAAGTTGATGTAGAGTTGAATTCAAGTGAAACTACCAAGGATTCTTCACATGTATATAACGTTGAAGCTTAAGTGTAAGCATAAACAACATACCCGCCATTGTTTTCCTATAGTCTTGATCATGTAATTCTTATCCATAACATCATTTATGAAACTTTTACCACCAACTGTATAAAATACGTAGTTGATTTATGCTTAACTCGTTAGGGATAATTTTTACCAGGAAAACAAATTAGCATATCAATGATATGTTCATTTGTGTGAATACGAAACATGGCATGAGATGACACCTTAAGTAAAGAGTGAGCATGTTTACTATACATCAAAGGTTGCGGAGGAGTAGCAGCTAAACAAATCAACAAATTCAGAAAAATCAGTTTAGAAACTTGCTATATTAAAGATCTAAAAATCAGTTTCAGCTCCAAAGATAAACAAATTCAGAAAAATTAGTTTCATGGTATTTGCCTATTTGGAACTTAACTTTCAAACCTCTACCGAGAACACATAAACGATTATATAAACAAATATAAAATTAAAACAAATAGCACACACTTTTATCATGTCAATTATCACTACCTGTACATCCTCTACCAAAACTATCACCGATCACTTAATTTTTATAAGCAATCATTGAACTCGTGTTTCATTAAGCTTGATCTTATGTTCAATTACCAAATATTTAAACTAAGACTCAACTAAAAGTTGCAGAAAACAGTAATTTTGACCAAATAATGTCACCTTTTAACCAATACATATGTAGATAGTTATAGCTGAAAATTTTAGAACATAGAAAATAGGCGTAACTCACTGGATATAAGTGAAAGTTACCAAAAGTTCAAAGGAATCTGCTAAAAAGTGCACTCAAAAATTTATACACCCCTAAGTAGTTTCTATAACACTATAATATGTTAATCTATATTGTAGCAACTAATCAGCACAAAAAAGAATTTTTTTTACCTTATGGTTAGCTCTAGCAATACCAATCTACGAACAGACCACCAACAAACCCCGATAGGATGTCATATGATAATCGGTTAATCAGTTTGAGATGTTTTGGCAACAGTTTGAGACTTAGTTGCAGATTTATTTTTTGGTAAGCATAACTCATAAGCACTTATGTATGAAATAAGCTACTAATTATACAATTTATACGATCTAATATTGCATATGAACTCAGTCCTAAACGCATACAATCACTAAAATTCTTATATCATTTAAGCGTCTAATCAATTAATTACCGAAGAGGAGTAGAAGACCCTGGCTCAGGGAGATTAACTACAAACCTCTTTTTACCGCTACTTGGTTCAACCATGCCACCATTAGCTGACCTCAAAATGACTAACCCTTTAATTCTAGTTCAAGATCCTTCATCAGTAGCCACATTAGCTTCTTTAAATCTGCTGCGAATTGTTATGCTTACGATATGGTGATATCCGCATCCCAAGAATTAATGAATGATCCAAAAGATAAGATACTGCCATAATATTCTTAATTTATTATAATCAATTCAATTAACAAAAATGCTCAGAATTCACGACATCAAATCATTTAATAAGTGATAGTTAACCTCAAACCGCATGCATTCACCCCTTCGCATAATATATGACACAGTGCGTTTCTACAACAAATAAAGATGCAGTCATTGAGTAAAAGTCTTAAGCTGCCACTACTGCTTCTAGCTTAGAAGCAGAGCAGGAAAGTGGTAACATAAATATGACCCAATACAAGGCAACACCTAATGAATCTAGTTCCTAAGGAACTAATTCAGGTGATGGTTACCGGTGCCAGTACCATAGGCGCGATACTATTGCTCAAACTAGGTTTGAGAGTGTATCTAAACATTCTAATGATTCACTGCTTGCAAGAGGTAACACACTTCAAAGTGATGAGGATAAACTTAAACTTGATGAATTTATGGCATTATGTACCACTTTACAAAACTGAGTTCTTGATTTGGAGAAGACAAAGACCACTCAACATAATAAGATTGCTGGTTTGAAAAGGGAGGGGTCAAGAAGCTTAAAATAAAAATAGGTCAAAGACTCTTAGGCTTGAGAGATTATACAAAAGTTGGTTTGACTGCTAGGGTTAGAATCCTTCTGATAATGAAGAAGTTGGGTGAGGATGCTATCCATATAAAAGGGGTATGAATTATGTATTGATGCAGATGAAGAAATTACCCTGGTTAGTGTTCATGATGTGAACGTTTCTGCTGATGAAGAGGTGTTTGTTACAGAACAAGAAGTTGCTTAAGAAGTAGTTGGAGTTATTAACACTGCTAAACTAATTATTAATACTTCAAGTTAGTGCTGCTGGTAATTATAGGTTAGAGTGTGCTAGTGCTTAAACCAACTGTTAGTACTGCTACAACAACTATGCGACAATTAAAAAACTGTTGATGATATTACGTTGGCTCTAAGCACTTGAAGAAATGAAAGTACAAAACTAGAAGAAGGGGTTGTTATACAAGCGTTAGGTGATGAATCTCCAATAATAATTTCTTCACATTTAATCACACGCATAGGTAATGAGTTTTTGATAGATCCTTGCGAAGCCTTGAAGAAGAAAGATCTAATCGCTTGATGAAGAAACTGATTTAAATTTAAACAAAAACAAATAAAAGCTGAATTTGATTGAGAAGAAAGACTTCTAAGAGGAAGGCTCGAAATGAATAAGCCAATATTTCCCTTGATTGAAAATGGTTAGGATGATATACATGCAATGATTAATGCTTATAATCAAATGGCTGAAGAATGCCAACCAAACAGAAACAATGAAGAGTTGTCTATTGATGAAATGGCTACATTATTTTAAAACTCTTTAGAGAAAGAAGAATGGCCATTTTTACTAGCTAAAAGAAGCAGAAGATGAAAGAAACCAAACCACCAACAAAAGGTCAATCAGAAAGATAATGATACTACTTACCTAAGAACATGGAGGTTACAAGCTAAAGATTTGAAGTTGAAAGAAGTTCAAAGAATAGAGCATGAACTGTGAACTTGAAGGTCAAGGAGTATAACATTGTGGCTTATACTCAGAGGTTCAATGAGTTAGCATTGATGTGTCTGAGAATGGTTGAACCGGAAAGAGTGAAAGTTGATGCTTACATCCGAAGATTGACTGATAACATCAAGGGTGAAGTTACTTCTTCTAAGCCAGCTAACCTACACGAAGCTATGTCTATAGCTCATAAGTTGATGGAACATAAATCGCAAGCTAAAGATGAAATAATTTTGGAAGGAAAGAAGCAAAAGTGGGAGAGCTTTCAAAGTGGGAATAGTAGTGTTAAGAGCAATCATAAGGACAACTTACGCCAAACTTTGCAGAATAACCAAAAGCAAGGGAACGCGCGAGCCATGGTTACCGCTCCTACTGATGGAAAGGTGTCTTCTGGATCACTTCCTTTGTGTGAACGTTGTTTTACTCGCCATGTTGGTCTATGTACTATCACACAAGTGTTGAAAGATTGGGCATAAGGCAAGGTACTGCAAGGAGAAGAATGTTGCCACGGGTGCAAATGCTCTGTTCATTCCGACTTGTTATGATTGTGGTGAACAAGGTCATACTTGAAACCGATGCCCAAGGAAGGTTAAGCAAGAGGAAGTTGGAGAAGTTCATGGTCGAGCTTATGCTATTAAGGACGCTAAGCCAAAGGGTCCGAATGTGGTTACTGGTACGTTTCTGCTCAATAACCGCTATGCTTTTGTTTTATTCGATTTGGGTTCCGATAGGAGTTTTATGGATACTAGATTTAGTTCCATGCTTAATATCGATCCGGTTAAAATAAGAGCTAGTTATGAGGTAAAGTTAGCTGATGGAAGGGTAGTTAGTATAAACACTGTTTTGAAAGGTTGCACTTTGAATTTAGTGAACCATATTTTTGAAATCGATCTTATGCCGATTGTTGGGATTAAAAGTCTTCTTGATGGGTGAATTACTGCTACTCATGTTTGTGTTAATGTTGCTCAGCTGGATTTAGTGCTGCTCATGAACTTAAAAAAAATATGCTAAGTGTTTACTACTGCTAATACACAGTTACTACTGCTAGTGAATATTAGTACTGCTAGTGAAAATATGCTAAGTGTTTACTACTGCTAACAAAGTTACTACTACTAGTGAATATTAGTACTGCTCAAGGTTAAGACTGCTTAGAGATAAGTTAATGTTGCTGAGGTTAATAAGTTAGTACTGTTTGATGTTAGTACTGCTTATATGATATGTATTAAGTTATTTATTTATAGAAAAGATTATGGATACTTAGGAAAGTATTGTAAGCCGACTAGGGCTCCTCGGTGTATAAAAGGAGGTCGTAGGGCATAGAGTTTGATATCACCTTTTATCAATATTTTGAAGTCTTAGACGTATAATTCATAGCTTCAAGGTCTTTGTAACCATAATACTTTAAGAGTATTCATATTATTATCATTGAATTACTGTTTCATTAATAATTCTTCTTAATATTAAAGATTAGATTCCGCATAATCTTTAATACATTCAAACATAGTTTCTACTATAGTTGTGTTAGATTTATCTAATATAACTAAACCTTAAACAAGCTTAAGGAATTCGAACTATTGAAGTGGGATCAACAAGTGGTATTAGAGCTTGTTGAGAAGCTGTGAATAAGAAGAACCTGTTTTTGCTAAAAGATATAGATCAAGATTCTGCACACATGGTGGCTGCATCCAAAGTTCCCATGCTCAAACCTGGTGAGTATGAGATATGGAGGATGCGGATTGAACAATATATCCAGATGATAGACTATGCACTGTAGGAAGTCATAGAGAATGGTGCAACCTTGCCAAAAAATTATGGAATGAGTTACAACAGAGATGCCTATTACAACTGCTGAAGAAAATACTCAAAGAAGATTAGAGGTGAAAGCTAGAAGTACTTTAATAATGGGCATTCCCAAATGAACATCAGTTAAAGTTTAACTCTATAAGGATGCTAAGAAGTTGCTGGAAGCTATTGAAAAGAGATTTGGTGGGAATGCAGCTACAAGAAAGACTCAAAGGAATATCTTAAAGAAGCAATATGAAAACTTCACTGCTCCAAGCTCAGAGATGCTTGATCAAACTTTTGATAGGCTTCAAAAGCTTGTGAGTCAGTTGGAGCTTTTGGATGAAAATCTTTCACAATAAGATGTTAATCAAAAATTATTAAGAAGTTTGTCACTTGAGTGGAACACACATGCTGTTGTGTGGAGGAATAAAGCTGATTTGGATACAATGAGTATGGATGATCTCTACAACAACCTCAAGATGTATGAACCAGAAGTTAAAAGGATGTCTAGCTCAAGTTCAAGCACACAAAACATGGCTTTTGCGTCCTCTTCAAATAACAACACTAGCAGCACTAACGAAGCAGTTGATACTTCTCATGAAGTTTCTACTGCTAGCACTTAAGTTAATGCTGCTAACTCTACAAATATTGATAACTTGAGTGATGTTGTTATTTGTGCATTCTTTGCTAGTCAACCAAATAGTCCTTAACTTGTACATGAGGACTTGCAACAAATCCATCTAGATAACATGGAAGAGATGGATTTGAGATGGCAAATGGCCATGTTGACTATGAGGGCAAGAATTTTTTTGAAGAATACAGGAAGGAAGCTTACTATTAATGGCAATGAGACTATTGGTTTTGATAAGTCCAAAGTGGAGTGCTACAACTGCCACAAGAGGGGACATTTTTCTAGGGAGTGCAGAGCTACAAGAAATCAAGACAGTAAGAACAAGGAAAGCTCAAGAAGGAGTGTGCTTGTGAAAACATCTACTTCCACAGCTTTGGTGTCATGTGATGGTCTTGGTGGATATGACTAGAGTGATCAGGCAGATGAATGGCCTAATTATACACTCATGGCTTTCTCATCTTCAAGTCCTGACTCAGAGGTATCCAATGATTCTATTTGTTCAAAATCTTGTTTGGAAACTGTTGAACTTCTTAAATCTCAAAATGATCTACTATTAAAAGATTTAAAGAAATCTGAGTTAATGGTTCTAGGTTATACGACAGGTTTAGAGTCAGTGGAAGAAAAACTTGAAGTTTATAAAGTAAATGATTCTATTTATTTACAAGATATTAAGGGCTTAAAATTTGAAATTCATATAGGAGAAATAACTATTAGAGAGATTAGGAAGAAGCTTGAAATAGTTCAAAAAGAAAAAGATGGCATTCAACTTAATGTAAATAAATTTGAACATGCATCTAAAAGTTTAAACAAGCTCATAGAGTGTCAGATAGTTGACAATTGCAAGAAAGGTTTAGGCTATGAAAATTATAATGCAGTTCCACCTCCCTACACAGGAAATTTCATGCCTTTAACACATGACTTGTCTTTTAATGGTTTAGATGAGTTTGTTAATGAGCCTGTAGTTGAGAATAGTAAAGCTGTGTCTAGTGAAGAAGAGCCTAAGGTAGTTAGGAAGTGTGACGATGCCCCAAGTATTGAAGAATGTGTGTTAGATAATGAGGAAGAGGATGTGTCTCAGCCTAAAATTAAAAAGAAAATAGTTAGGCCTAGTATTGTTAAGAAAGAGTTTGTCAAATCTAAACAACAAGAAAAAATTTCTAGGAAAACTGTTAAACAAGTTGAGCAACATAGGCAAAACACTCATAGTCCAAGAGGCAATCAAAGAAATTGGAACAATATGATGTCTCAAAAACTAGGAAGCAATCTGAGATGTTTAATAAGGCCTATTATGTGTGTGAAAGATTTGATCATTTGCAGGTTGATTGCAATTACCATCAAAAATAGTTTCAAAATCAAAGGATGGTAAAACCTGTTTGGAACAATGCTCAAAGGGTGAATCATCAAAACTTTGCTAAAAAGACTCACCCCTGTGCTAAAAAGAACATGGTTCCAAGAGCAGTACTAATGAAGTCTGGCTTAGTATCAATTAATACTGCTAGACAAAATATTTCAAAAACATCAGTATTGGTTAATATTGCTAGACAAGTTAATACTGCTCACTCAAAAACAACAGTGAATGCTGCTAGACCAATGTCATATCTTTCTAAAACAGCACATTCAACTGTTAAGAGGTCCATTCATAAGAACACAACATTTAAAAACAATAATATTAATCAAAGGGTTAATACTGTTAGGGATACAAAATTTAATACTGCTAGGCCAAAAGTAGTAGTTAATGTTGTTAAGGGAAATAATCTTAATGTTATTAAGGCCTCAGCTTGTTGGGTTTAGAAAACAAAGCATAAAGTCTTAGACCATGTTTTTAAACACAACAGTGCATCAATCATCCTAAAAAAGTTTAATTATATTGATGCACAAGGCATATCCAAGTCAGTGATGGCTTGCGTCCCAAAAAGAAACTGATTTTCTTACCTAATATGCAGGGCAATCCACAAATGGATTTAAATGATCAAGAAGTAATTGATAGTGGATGCTCAAGGCACATAACAGGGAACATGTCCTATCTAACAAACTATGAAGAGATAGATGGAGGATATATTTCTTTTGGAGGGAACCCCAAAGGAGGGAAAATTGACAAGACCTTATTCATCAAAAGAAGAAGGATGGCATATTTATTAGTCAAGATAAATATGTTGCTGAAATTTTGAAGAAATTTGGGTTTACAGAAGTCAAGACTGCAAGCACACCAATAGAAACTCAAAAGCCTTTTCTTAAGGATGAAGATGGTGAAGAAGTAGATGTTCATATGTATAGGTTAATGATTGGTTCATTGATGTATCTTACATCTTTAAGATCTGACATCATGTTTGCAGTATGTGCTTGTGCTAGATACCAAGTCAATCCAAAGGTTTTACATCTTCATGCTGTGAAAAGGGTTTTTAGGTACTTAAAAGGTCAACTAAAATTGGGCCTTTAGTATCTAAAAGATTCTCCTTTTGATTTGGTAGCATACACTGATAGTGATTATGCTGGAGCAAGTTTGGATAGGAAGTCTACAACAGGAGGTTGTCAATTCCTTAGAAGTAGATTAATATCATAGCAGTGCAAGAAACAGACAGTGCTTGCAAATTCCACAACAAAAGCTGAGTATGTAGATGCTTCAAGTTGCTGTAGACAAGTGCTTTAGATTTAGAATCAACTACTTGATTATGGGTACAATTTTATGCATACCAAGATCTTTATTGACAATAACTCAATTTTTTGCATACAAGATCTTTATTGTCAATATATGGACTTTTTGATAATTAAATCCTTTTTTCATTTAAAAACTGCTATAGAGATCAGACATTATTTTATTAGAGATTGCAATGAAAAGAAATTGATTCAAATGGTCAAAATTCATACTGACAAGAATGTTGCAGATTTGCTTATAAAAGCTTTTGATGTAAGCAGATTTCCATATTTGATTATAGTCATTGGAATGAGAATATGTCAAGTCTTTTATCTCTTTATATTTTTGTAGAGTTTTGTATGAACTAGTACTGTTATTCATGTCATTAAAACTTTCTGTTGTTAAGTATAATTAGTACTGCTGGTTATACTTAATACTGCTGAGTTAATACTGTTAGTTATACTTAATACTACTAGGTATAATTAATACTGTGATAATTGTGAAAATTACTATGGTTTGTGTTTTCTTGGTTTTTGGACTAACATTTTACAAGAAAATCACAAGAAAAGTGTTAAATTAATGATGGAAAGGTTGTTTGGAATAGAATTGGAGTTTATGATGGTGACTCAAAGTTAATGCTGCTAGCATACTTATACTGCTGGGTGAAAGTTATTGCTGCTAGGCATAATTACTACTGATGGGTTACTAACTGATGGGTCAGTTAATGTGTGAGGGGGTATTTCACTAATACTTCGATTAAGGGTTTCAATTAATCATTTAATTGATTTCAATCTTTCAAATACTCTCTAATCACAAAACCTAACTCAACTTTATCATCCATTATCAAAACCCAACACAAATGGCAAATCTAAAGTTTGCAGACACTCACAATATGGTCGTGTTTTTGTCTAAACCCACAGAAAGTGAAGGGTTTGAACAAATTGTGGATTTTCTGAATGCACACCCTATAAAGTATGCACTAACGATCAATCCTATTATATACATTTTTATTTTTTTTTCATACTTTTTTTTTTTTTTTTATTTTGTTTTTGTTTTTTTTTTTTTTTTTACTTTTCTTTTTTTTTATTTTTTGTTTTTTTTTTTTTTTTTATTTTTTTTTTTTTTGTATATTTCTTTTTTTTTTTTTTTTTTTCTTTTTTTTTTTTTTTTTTTTTTTTTTTTTTTTTTTTTTTTTTTTACGTGCATAGAACAGTTCTGGTCTACTGTTAAGGCCAAAACTATCAATGGGGAACAACAGTAACATGCCCTAGTGGATGGAAATAAGGTAATCATCACTGAATCAACTGTTAGAAGAGATCTTCAACTAGAAGATGAAGAAGGTGTTGATTGTTTACCAAATGCTACCATCTTTGAGCAACTTGCATTAATGGGGTATGAGAAAATTTCACAACAACTCACTTTTTATAAATGTTAATACAAATAATGTCTAAAAACGTTATTTATATTTTTTGACCTCTCGATGTTTTGATAATAACAAAATGTAAAAACGTTTACGATAAAATTAAATGTTTATTTCTCCTTGGATTTTCATGTTCTGAAGCGAATGGTGAAGGATTTGTATAAGGATGATGACGGTTTTAAATGATGCAGAACAACACTAATTGTGGTTTGACTGTACTTTTGATGTCTTATCAGTGTGGCTGGTATGATAGTATTTGCGTTGGTACTGGTTTTTGGCAATGTAATAGGATCTTTGACTGTGATGATAGTAAGCCCAGTTTGGTCTTTACTATAGATACCATTAATCTTAATGGATGCATAGTTGTAGGGTTTTGTTGTAAGAATAGATGGCTAACATGTTCAGGAGGGCGTTTAGCTTTAGGGAAAGCTTGGGTCTGTTCTAGTGTTTGCAGGTTGGGTAGGCATACTAGTTTGGATTTAAGTTAGTATCTTTTGCTATTTGTTTCTTTCTGGGCCTTTGTGGTTTCCTATTCTCTGGTGCACTATGCATCTTATGGTATTTGTAATGCATATTCTTGATATTGTGTCATGTAAAAATAGGAATATGTATGTTATTATGCACCAAATTTGTGATGGTTGGGTAGGGAGGATTAAACATAAGTTGTTCTCTTTTTTCCTTTCTTTGGGTTTTCCCACTGGGTTTTTCCCTTGGAAGGGTTTTTTTAAGGAGGCAAATATGTTTGGTCTGCATACTTTGTGCTCTCCCTTTGCTGTTTTATGGATTGTTGATGTTGGAGCTTTATTGTTGCTGCACAAGGATTGGAAATGGAAGGTTTGAAGTTTGCTGGATGGTTTTGAATTTTTCTGTATTATTATTTTATTTAAAATGTGTTATATGTATTGAGCTTGTTGCTTTCTGGTCTGGAGTTGGGTTATGGTGATGGTTCAGTGGGAGTCTGATTGGTCTCGGGCTTCCCTGATGATTTAGAGTTTCCCTTTCTCCTCCAGTTTGTCGTTTATACTCTCTATGTATTTGCTTTGATTGTAATTTGAGCTTGGGGATTGTCCAATGCCATTTGTTTTTGTTTGCCTTTGTGATGGGTTAGGGAAGTGTCCTAGCTCTTTTGTTATTACTTGGCTTGTTCTTTTTGTGTAAACTTTGCCTTTTTGGGCCTTTTCTTAATAAATTTACCTTTAAGAAAAAAAATAAAAAATTAAAAGTTTATAAATTACAAATAGTAAAATTTCTATTTATAAGATTAATCATCTTAAGGATGGATAAACAAATCATAAACATGATTAGTGATCAAGAAATATTTTCTTAAAAACCTTCCATTTCTACAAAGTTTATTTCAATATTTATACATAAAATATATTTTCATAAAAGAATGTTTTATTAAAACAAATACAATTTGAAATAAGATTTTTCCCTCAAAATGGAAGGTTCAAACAGATTACACATTCCAAGTTAAAAGAAAAAAAGAGAGTCGTACTCTTATGGGCGGCCCCCATAACATCTTTGGGGGACGCCGGTAAGCCTGCAGTAAGTGTTATTTTTGTCTTCTATAAATAAGGCCCATCGAAAAACAAACCTCTTTCCACCAATTTTCTAGTTATACTTTTTCTTCTCCTTCTTTCTTTCTAAAACACTTATCTTGATCTCTAAATATCTTGATTTGTTCTAGTGATTTATTCACTTCTTCGCTCCCTTTCTTCTAAGCAGTGCAAGAGAAGATAAACGTAATTCATCTAGATCGAATTGTTATCAAGTGATCTCTTTCCTCCTCCTCAAGATCACAAATCTTCATTATATTTTCTTTGTGGTGTTGTGTAAATTAGATTGTGTGTAGATCCAATAGTGTAAATTATGTATTTGTGTAAATTGGATTGTGTGTCAATCCAAGAGTGTATATCTTGTGAGTGTTATAAAGAATTAGTGAAGTCTTAGATTAGTTCTAGCTAAGATTAGGACTCGACATCTAGGGCTTAGTGTCAGGAAGAAAGTAAGCGGAGTGTAAACAGTTTTCTGCTAAAGGAGCTTGTTGACCTAGTGAATCTCGAGTGGAGTACTCGGGGAGTGGAGGTAGGCCGAAGAGGGTGCTTCGTATGACGAAACCACTATAATCTTGTGTACTTGGTTTGGATGTTTCTTTCCTTATCTCTTTATATTGTTATTGTTTATTTAGTTCATTACATTAGTACGTTTACTTGTCATTCATTTTGTGGATTGATTGACATACAATCGAATCCAAAAACTTTTTATAAGAAAGATTTAAAACGGATAATTAACGCTTAAAACTATTCAAACACAACACACACCCCCCCCCCCACACACAACCCCCCCTTTAGTTTTTTCTACAATTGGTATCAGGAGCCAAGGTCACTCAATATTTTAAATTATGTATTTAAAGCTTGGATCTATTTATGGATTCCGACAAATATCTAGAAGGGCAAAATCATGCAAGACCTACCACTTTTTGAAGTGTAGTTTTTTTATTGGAAAAAGAATAAGTTCATGACATATGTTAAAATCAAAAGAATATAGGATCTTTTGCTGTATTACCAATGGTGATTTTCAACCTATTTTACAAAATCCAAAAACCAAATTAGATGAGGTTATCCCTTTAGAAAAACAAACCGATTAGGATTCAACTTGCTAAGCATAGGACAAATATGTGATAATAAGTGTAGAGTAACTTTTTCTAAACATGATAGTGAAATCACTAAGGATGGTAAAGTGATAGGTAGAGGTATTAGGAAGAAAGGCTTATATGTGATGAAATTAGGAAATAATGTTGATCCCACGCCTTGATCGATTCTTTACCTAGTAAAGAGTATGTTACCTTGGATGAATCCAAAATAACAATGGTTGAGACTTTGTTTGTATATCAAAGTGTATTCGGAATCTACACGTTGATACTCTAGAAGTGTTTAACAATGGAACAGTACCAACAATGAATATATCATAAAACTGCTTCAATATTATTGATAATACGAGTACTCTTGATTAGTATTAGGGTTACAAACCTTGAAGCTATTACAATCTTTCTCTAAGATGTATTCGTCTGTGTATGTGTGTCTAAAACCTTAACCTATGATCTCCTTTTATACACCACAAGGAGTCCTTTACAAGATAACTATCAATCATAATCTCATACAAATCTTCCTAAAATATAAAAGATATACATTCCATATTTATCTCAACACATCCTTATCTCCAAGTCAGCAGCTTTGAC
>BQNB010004812.1:74393-105628 GCA_026074375.1 Tanacetum coccineum
AAGATGTTGATGTTCACTTATATAGATCAATGATTGGCTCATTGATGTATTTAACATCTTCAAGGCCTGATATAATGTTTGTTGTATGTGCTTGTGCAAGATTCCAAGTCACACCTAAAGATTCACATCTCGTGAAAAGAATCTTTAGATACTTGAAAGGTCAAACTAAATTGGGCCTTTGGTATCCTAAGGACTCACCATTTGATTTGGGAGCCTATACTGACAGTGACTATACTGGTGCAAGTTTAGACAGGAAATCCAAAACAGGAGGTTGTTAATTTCTTGGAAGCAGATTGATTTCAAGGCAATGCAAGAAGCAAATTGTAGTTGCCAACTCTACTACTAAAGCAGAGTATGTAGCTGCATCTAGTTGCTGTAGACAGGTGTTATGGATCTAAAATCAATTGCTTGATTATGGATAATCAAGATTTTCATTGACAATGAAAGCACAATCTACATAGTTAAGAATCTAGTGTTTCACTCAAAGACTAAGCACATTGAGATTAGACATCACTTCATCAGGGATTTATATGAGAAGAGATTAATACAAGTAATCAAGATTCACACTGATCACAATGTGGCAGATTTACTCACAAAAGCATTTGATGTTAGTCGTTTTCAGTTTTTGACTACTAGCATTGGAATGCTTAATCTCTGAAGTGTTGTTTGGATAGATTGATGATTGGAATGGGTTGGAAATGCTAAGGATGAAATTGGGGTTAAAATTGGTAACTCAAAAAGTTAATGCTGCTGGGCATTACTTAGTACTGCTGGGCAAAAAGTTAGTACTACTAGGCGAAAAGTTAGTACTGCAAGGCAAAAAGTTAATACTGTTGGGCTAAGATAGTGCTGCCAGGAAAAAGTTAATGCTGCCAGACTACTTACTACTGCTAGGTTACCATTGGAGTTACAACTGTTGAGGGTATTCTTTGACTATAAAATGAAAACTTCGCTTATAGGTTTTTTTTATTACCTAATTAAGCGTATACGATCACAGAATATTCGTTATTAATCTTCTACTACTCTCTAAATTACAAACCCAAACTCAATTTTATCACCGACTTCAACAATTATCATTCATGGAGGCTCTAAAATTTGTTAATTCATAGACTATGGTCGCTTACTTGGAAAAATACACAGAGCATGCTAATTTTGATGAGATAGTAGACTTTCTAAATGCTAGCCCTATCAGATATGCCTTAATTGTAAGTCCAACTATCTATGTCTTTTATATTGAGCAGTTTTGGTCTATTGTAAAGATCAAAATAATCAATAAAGAAAGACAAATACGTGCCAAAGTTAATGGCAAGACAATAGTAATATCAGAATCATCTGTGAGGAGAGATCTTCAATTTAATGATGACGATGGTATTGCTTGTCTCACAAATACTAAAAAATTTGAAAACCTTTAATTGATAGGATATGAGAATCTTTCTGATAGACTTACATTTTATAAATCTTATTTTTCCCATCAATGGAAGTATCTTATACATACCATCTTGCAATGTTTAAGTTCAAAATCAACTGCTTGGAATGAATTTGGTGCAAATATTGAATCTGCAGTTATATGTTTGGCTAAGAATAAAAAATTTAATTTTTCTAAATTGATTTTTGATGGTATGTTAAGAAACTTGGATCCTGATTCTAAAAAGTTTTTAATGTATCCAAGGTTTTTACAATTGTTTTTGAACAATCAAATTGAAAATCTTACACCAACTTTTAATGATGAGTATGATACACCTTCTTATACTAAAAAGGTTTTTGCAAACATGAGAAGGCAAGGAAAATATTTTTCATGCACAATTACACCATTGTTTGCTACTATGTTGATACAACCTCAAGCAGATGTGGGTGAAGGTTCAAGACAACCCACTGAACCCCAACACACACCTACTATTGCTTCACCATCTAATATTAAACCAATTCCTATTATTGTATCATTTCACAACCCCAAAAGACTCAAAAACGTAGGAAAACTAAAAGGACCAGTGAGATATCTCAGTCTAATGGACCTACTACCCTTGTAGCAGATGAGACTGTCCATGAGGAGAGGGGAGACAGTATGGAAAGGGTTGCCATTACTGCTGCTAGCTTAGATGCAAAGCAGGACAATGGTAACATAATTAGGACCCAATCCATGGCAACACTTAATAAGCCTTTTCCTCAAGGAACTGGTTCAGGTAGTGGTCCTAAGCGACAAGATATCATATTGGGGGACAAACCTGCTCAAACTAGGTTTGAGAGGATGTCTAAACAGTCCAATGAACCACCTCTCTCAGGAATTAGCACACCTAGAAGTGGGGAGGACAGACTAAAAATTATGGAATTGATGGAAATTTATACAAAATTGTCTGACAGGGTTCTTGCCTTGGAGAATGTCAAGACTGCTCAGGACTTGGAGATTACTAGTCTAAAGAAAAGAGTCAAGAAATTAGAAAAGAAGAAAAAGGCAAGAACTCCATAACTCAAGAGGAGGTTTTTCAAAGTCAGGATAGAGTCTCCTACTGATAAAAGTTTGGGTGATCAGGAGGATGCATCCAAACAGGGGAGGATTGTAACTGAATCAGACCAAGATGAAGAGATTTCATTTGTTCAAGAGGATGCAGAGACTCAGGGGAGGTATGATCAGGATATTGATGTTACTACTGTCAGTGCACCAATTACTACTGCTGGTGTATCTGTTAGTACTACTGAGCCAAGTACTCCTCCAACAACAACAACTGTTATTGAATATGAAGATCTCACAATTGCTCAGACAATTATGAAGATAAGAAGTGAGGAATCAAAAGAAAAGGCAAAAGAAAGAGGATCACAAGAAAAAATCTAGTGAGCCTGCTACTAGACCAACAAGAGGAGTGACTATGCAAGAACCTAGTGACTCTGGAACAAGAAAAGAAGTACCTTCTTCACAACATGATCTAAAAGACAAGGGAAAAGCCAAAATGATTGAACCAGAGAAGCCATTAAAGAAAAAAGATCAGATCAAGTTTGATGAAGAAGTGGCTAAAAGACTCGTAGAAGAATTAAAGACCGAGTTAGAAGAAGAAGAAAGGGTTACAATACAAAGAGATGAAGAGGCTAACTTAATTTCATGGGATAATGCTCAAGCTATGATGGAGGCAGATTATGAGTTAGCTCAGAGACTACAAGCAGAAGAACAAGGAGAGTTAACCATTGAAGAAAGATCAAAACTGTTTGTAGAGCTCACGAACAAAAGGAAGAAGCACTTTGCAAAGCCCAGAGATGAAAAGATCAGAAGAAAACCACCAACTAAAACACAAAAGAGGAATCAAATGTCTAACTATCTGAGAAACATGGCTGGATACAAACATACTCAGTTGAAGAACAAAAGTTTTAAAGAAATTCATATGTTGTTTGATAAAGAAATGAAGAGGGTGAATTCATTTGTTCCTATGGATGTGGAAGGGAGTGGAAAGAAAATCTAAAGCAGTAGAAAGGAAACAATTAACAAGAAAAGAGCAGGTGAAGAACTTGATGAAGAAAGTGTCAAGAGGCAAAAACTAGAGGATGATGCAAAAAAGGCAGAACTTCAACTTTGTTTAGAGATAGTTCCAAAAGATGATGAAGCTGTCAATGTTGAATCATTATCTACAAAATATCCAATAGTTGACTAGAAGACACACATTTTAACAGAAGACAAGATGTATTATGAGATCATTAGTGTTGATGGAAGTACAATTTTACAAGATATTCATTGCAATGCTTGATGATTTTGACAGACAAGATGTGTTAGATCTATACAGGCTGATAAAGGAAAGATTTGAAACAACAAGTCTAGAAGGATATGACAGATTACTTTGGGGGAGATCTTATAGCTTTATTTGAGCTAAGCGAGGAAGATGAAATTTGGAAAGCTCAACAGGACTACACATTGATAAACTAGAGGTTATATGATTCATGTGGAGTTCATGTATTATTAATGGATACTGGAATTACTATTTACATGATGGTTGAAAAGAAATATCCTCTTACACAAGAAATGCTTTCAAGGATGTTAAGTAGAAGACTAGAAGTTGATTATGAGTGTGAAATGGCTTATGAACTTCTCAGATTTATAAGATCATAGCTTAAGAAGTAGAAGAGTGTTTGAATACATCCTCCTGAGGATTAAGAAGATTTTATTAAGAAACTTGATGATTAATATGATGAATATCAAGTTTAGGGGAGGATTGTTAGGAATAAAAGGCTTCTTAATTGTTACTACTATTGGTTCAAGTTACTGCTGCTAGTTGTAAAGTTACTACTGCTAGTATTAGTTACTACTGCTAGAAGAGTTTCTGCTGTTAGTTATAAGTTAGTACTGTTAGTTATATGTTAGTACTGCTGATGTGATAAGAATGAGATATTTTAGGAAAAGATATGTATGTACAGAAAATGCGTTGTAAGCCCATTAGGGTTCCTTGGTGTATAAAAGGAGAACCTAGGGAATGTAGGTTAGTATCTCAATATCTCATCTTCACATAAAGTCATTTATAGCTTCAAGGTTTTGTATAACCCTAACACTATTAAGAGTGTTCGTATTAATATATTGAGGCTTAAGGTTTGGTATTATACAATCTTATTTATTACTGTTTCATTGTTTATTCTTCTTAGTATCATAGACTAGATTCTGCATAGTCTTTGATATATTCAATCAAAGTTTCTACCGTAGTTGTCTTGGATTTATTCAATACAACTAAGCCTTTTACAAGCTAAGCAAGATCTATTCAAGTGGGATTAACAGAAATAGTCAAATCAAAAGTTAAAAGGTAATCTTTTGCTTTAAAGGCAAAGAAAGAATCTAACGATGAAGAGTGTTCGACTTCCGGTAGCGAAGACGAAGAGTACGCCATGGCGGTAAGAGACTTTAAGAAGTTCTTTAAAAGAAGAGGTAGATTCGTGAGACAACCTAGGAATGACAAAAACACGTTCCAAAAAAGCCGAGATGAGAAGAACGGTAAAAGTGATAGAAAATTCTTTAGATGCGGCGACCCAAATCATCTTATTGGAGAATGTCCAAAACCACTGAAAGATAGGAACCAAAGAGCTTTTTTCGGAGGCTCTTCGAGCGATAGCGGTGAAGAAGATGACGAAAAGGTCAAAGATGAAACGTGTCTTGTAGCTCATGCTTCAAGTGAGGTATGTTCCGAATCATCTTACTTTAGTGATGAAAACTCATCAATTGATGATTTAGCTTTAGACAACGAATATGATAAGTTATGCAAAATGAGTCTAAAGATAATCACTAAGAACAAAAGGTTAAAAGCTTCTAGAAATAGTCTAGAAAACGAGCTTAGAGAATTAAAAGATAAATTATCCACACTCGCGAAAAATAAAGGAGTTGATATTGATTGTGCAAAGTGTCATGCACTTAAAATTGAGAATGAAAAACTCAAAGAAGAATCCACTAGAGTAAATAAATTTGAAAAGAGTACTTATTGCTTAAATGAAATGTTGAGTAGTCAAAAACCCTCCGGTGATAAACTAGGTTTAGGGTTTAATTCATTTGAAGCATCATCTAGTGGAACTAAGGAAATCAAATTTGTGAAATCTCAGAAAATAGTGTCCTCTGATAGAGGTCCCATAAATATGGGCGGCCCCCTAAGTGACCAGGTGGCCCCCAAAATAATTATGGGACTGCCACCAGCAACACTTGGATCTGAGAAAACTGTGTCTTTTCAAAAATCTATTTTGGGTCCTAAACCAAAACACATAATTGTAAACAAAGTCAAAATTCATGTTGCCAGTGACAATGAAGTTAAACAGTTCTATAAGCCATTATCAAAGCCCAGAGTTGGATTTTTAAAACCCAATTTTAGATCAAAAACTCCACCTCGTAGAAGAGTCAATAATAATTATTCTCGTCCTAAAACACCGCAACCAAAATGACATGTTGGTCGACAAAACCAACCTAATGGCTTTCCTGTAACTTGGAATAACTTTCCACGACAAAGTTATATGCCATGGGAAATGTCTCTTCCATTCTCACATCCCAACCAATTGCATCAAATGCAAGGGATGTTTGGCACTAACAATTTTGGACCCATGGGATATTAGGGACCAAATGTTTGAGTCATTGTACTATATAAATAGATATGCCTTGGAGTCGACTTGGAACCCGACAAATAGATCAAGGATAGTAGATGCTTTTAACATATGACGGGCAACCGAAAGTTCTTCTCCACTTACAAGGCATACAATGGAGGTAACGTCATTTTTGGTAGTAATCTTCGCGGTAACATCATTGGCAAAGGTACGATTTCTAATGACTCTCTCAAAATAGATAATGTAGAACATGTTGATAACTTAAGATTTAACTTGCTAAGTATAGGACAAATATATGATAATAAGTGTAGAGTAACTTTCTCTGAACATGATAGTGAAATCACTAAGGATGGTAAAGTCATAGGTAGAGGTATTAGAAAGAAAGGCTAATATGTGATGAAATTAGGAAATAAGCCGAAGGATTAAATTTGTCTAGTTACGATTGATGAAAATTCCACATTGTGGCATAGGAGGTTAGGTCACGCAAACATACGTCTTATTCAATCGTTGGCTTCTAAGGAATTAGTTAGAAACCTACCTAAGCTTAAGTTTGATCAACATTTTTGTGATGCTTGCAAAATGGGAAAACAAGCTCACGTTAGTCACAAAGCTAAGAATATAGTCTCAACGACTAGATGCTTAGAACTTCTCCATATGGATCTCTTTGGTCCATCCACTGTACGGAGTTATGGAGGAAACCGTTACACCCTAGTCATAGTAGATGATTACTCTAGGTATACTTGGACTAGATTCTTTAAGGACAAAACCGAAGCTTTAGATCAATTAAAAATATTTTGTAGGCAAATTCAAAACCAATTAAGTTGTTCAATAGTGTCAATAAGAACTGACCAAGGTAGCGAATTTGATAATGAGGTGCAATTTGGAGAGTTTTGTAATGTCAATGGTATTACACATAACTTCTCAGCTCCACGCAGTCCTCAATCAAATGGCGTGGTCGAAAGGAAAAATAGGACACTTCAAGAAATGAGTAGGACTATAATGAATGAGCAATCGTTGCCACAAAAATTCTGGTGTAACGCCATAGATACTTCAACATACATTCTCAACCGAATTCTCATTAGAGCCATTCTTGGAAAAACACCTTACAAACTTTTAAGAGGTAAGAAACCAAAATTAGATTATTTTAGAGTGTTTGGAAGCAAGTGCTTCATTCTGAACACCAAAGACTACCTTACCAATTTTGACCCAAAGTCATATGAAGGTGTCTTTTTAGGTTATTCTCAAAATAGTAAAGCCTACATTATCCTAAACAAACACACTAGGAAAGTTGAAGAATCACTTAACGTGACATTCGATGAAACTCCTCCACCCTCTAAGACACCACCCTTGGTGGATGATGACTTAGATGAAGATGACTATATATTAAGAAGAAGCAACTAAAGACAACCGGAAAGAAAAACCTAGAAAATGACATTGTAGATGAAACTTTAGAAATTGATGAAATAATCAACATTAAGGAATCTAGGAACCATCCATTAAAAAATGTCATAGGAAACCTTAACTAAAGAACCCTTAGGTCACAAGCCCAAAACCAAAGTAACTTCTTTTGTTTTATATCAACTATAGAACCTAAGAATGTGAATGAAGCATTAGGAGATGAAAGTTGGATAGTCCGCCATGCAAGAGAATTAATCAATTCCAAAGCTAACGAGACGTTAGGAGAGTTAGTTCCTCAACTAGGAATATGAACAATCATTGAACTAAGTGTGGTATTTAGAAATAAGATAAGACGAGAACGATATCGTTTCTCGAAATAAGGCTAGGTTAGTTGCTCAAGGCTACAACCAACAAGAGGGCATCGAGATAATGATGAAACTTATGCCTCTGTTTTCCAAGACTTGAGTCCATATAATATTATTAGCTTTATGCTTGTGCCTTAGACTTTAAACTATTCTAAATGGATGTAAAAAGTGCATTCCAAAACTTTTTTTTATCAATGAGTAGGTAAACCGAGTCACAACCTTCCACGATTACAATGATTTCGAAAAACCGAAACATGTTTATATATTAAAGAAAGCTTATATATGTGATCTTAAACAAGCACCCAAAGCTTTGGTAAGTATAGATTAAAGAAAGCTTCTTTATTAAACATCAATATAAAAATAGATGATAGAAACACTCTTTTTACTAATAAAGAAAAGTTTCAAAAATCTCACATATGTATTTCAAATATATGTCCGATGACATTAAATATCTGTTCGACTTGTCAAGACATGTGTGATTGAATTTTCCAAACGCATGGCATGACGAGTTTGAGAAGACATGAAGCGGATGAACTTACCTTCTTCCTTAGAATTAAAAATAAAACAAAAGTAAGATGGTATTTTCTTTAATCAATCTAAGTATATTAAAGAAATGCTTAAGAAATTTGGCTTAGAAGATTCTAAACCAATGGAAACCCCCCCATGTCCTTCGATACTAAACTCACGAAAGACAAAGAATGTGAGTCGGTAGATAGTACCAAGTATCGAGGCATGGATAGGCAATTTAATATGAACTAACGACAATTAGGGCCCGATCTCATGATTTATGTCTGCCTCCTGTGTCCTGCTGTCCCAAGAGGCTCCCAAAAACCTCTCATCTTTGAAGCGGTTAAGCGTCTCCTTCTGATACATTACATGCACACGCACTTAGAATTACGATATCCTAATTGGACTAGGCATAGAAACCGTAATAAAATGCCGACTCTGATCATGCGGAAATTATGTGGACCGAAAGAGCACTAGCGATATTATGTACATTCGGAGATATTGTTTGACCAATCCTGAAGGTTTCACGAAGAAACAAACCGCTCTTGCTATAACCACTACCGAAGCGTGAATACGTAAGCGCCCGAAAGGCATGTCGAAAGCACTATGGATGAAAAAAGCTATCTCATCGACTACGACGTAACGACTCGACACGTTCCCGTAACATGTGCGACAACAAAGGCGCGATTTGACCTAATCAAAAACCCGTGCTAAAATCCCCATGACAAAACACAAATCATCGAAATACGCCACCGAAACTTTCTATGTGGATAGATGTTCAGAAGGACATATCTCAATCAAAAAAGTGTCGTCCGTCGACAACATCGCCGACATTCTTACAAAACCCCTTAAACATGAATCGTTTAACTATCTTACGGCTTTGTTTAGGAATGGATTGTACACATTCCCATAAATCATCTTAGTCAGCTCTCTTTTCATCCCTGTCTCAAATCCTAGTTCGGTATTTTCATATGAGTCGTGACAACTAAAATACTTCATCCGAAGTACTCTAAGCATATTTAATTCACGAAATGCAAATTAAAATGTCACTCCTCTTTGTAAATTTTTTGTCAAAAACCAAGTTCAAAAACCCTTGACTGAGGGCAGCCCCATATAGGCGGCCCCCCAATATATTTAGGACCGCCGATAAATATGGGACCGCCACCAGCAAGTCACAAAATGGGACACTTAAACAAGTACAAATGATTAATATATAGGCTTGTTCATGATCTTCTAGGTAACAATGCCTCGAGCTACCAGTCTAGATCATCAAAAGGCAAGAAACTACATACCCTTAATATCAAATGAGTTTAGTCAACCTTTGCTAAACACAATGGCAAATCTTGAAAAATGATATTTTCATGAGGGTAGGGTTGTAAGACCAAACTTCAAAAAATATGAGTCATCTCCGGTTGGCTAAGTTTGAGTCAATCGGCTTTGATTGTTTGTTAGACATTAACGAACAAATTGTACCTCGCTTTGTTCTTGAGTTTTACTGTCAACTCACTTTTACCTATAATCCTGAGAGTCAATTTGTTGTCAACTTCGTCATTCAAAATAAGTCATTCTCCCTCACTCTTGAGGAATTTGGTCAAATTTTGAAAATCCCATTCAAAGGTCAAGCCTCTAACACCGAAATGTGGTCTCTTGACCATGTAGTCATTAAGTGTTCCCAAGTAGAGTTCTTTATAAAACCAAACCTTACCATCCTTCTCCAAGAGTCATTAAGTGCTCTTATTCAAGTTCTTTTCTTCGACAGGTTCAAAGAAGACTCGTACCAAAATTAAGAAACGATTTGGTCTTGTAGGTGAAAACAAAATTTTAACCCGAGAGATTCAAACTCATATGAAACCTTGGGTTGATATTATTCGTGAAAACATCATTTGTCTAGGGGGATGGGGATCATGATCCTCCGCTTAGTCTTTGACACATGCTTTTTATTGCGTTGAGACATCCACTCCATAAAACCTACATTTTTCATTACTCAAAAGAATGTGAAAAGACACGATTCAAACCAAGAGCAAACTCTTGCCTTTTGTAATGCTCTGAGACTAGGTTATTCAAACATGTCATGTCCGTCTCTCCTGAGCTAGCCTTTGATCATTATCTCTCATAAGAATCGATGCAAGCATCCGCACTCAGATCTCTCCTCATTACGAGCGAAAGATACGAGCGAATTGGGGCAAGAAAATACCTCGTGAGTCAAATGCTAGCTCATCCTCCTCCTCCACTCTAAATCATCCATCGTCATCTCATCTATTAGATGATTCCATCGAGGAAAATGATGACGAATCTTTTCATCCCAACCCTTCCTCTCCGTCTCAAAACATTTCTTCCTCGTCAAATAATGTGTCTAGAGTCCATCAAAACCCTCCTCATGAAAGTCATTACATACTTAAACACTTATCCTACCGAAATCTTTAATCGTCAACTAACTAAAGAGATGCTCACCGAGAAGGGTTAAGGTCAATTGGACAAGCTCTCAAGAACATGATGGGTGGAAAACAAAAATGAACGTGTTGACACAACTACTATGACACTATTATTATTATTATTATTTTTATTATCTCTCGTGTTTAATACATTATATTTCTCTATTATTAGGACTTAGGAGTGCAAAATTTAATTTGCATTTGACTTGGATAATCTTCTACATTCTATCATCTTTCTATGACTAGCAAATTTTATGATTATGACATGATATATGAAATGCTACTACTTGCTAAATGGATTTGTAATGTTAGAAAAGAACAACATAATATTACTGAACTAGTTGATTCCTTGAAATATGAGTTAGAAAAGCCGAAATCCACTTAAAGACTTAAGAAAAAGAGAAAACAGAAATCTACTTGTCACCAAAAAATGGCCCCCTTTAATTACCCGGCGGCCCCCATAATATATATCGGAACCCGACCGGTGATATGGACCGCCACCAGGAGGAAAGAAAATTTTTTTTGAGTTTACCTCTAATTCTGTATCATTGACCCCCAACCTACAATCCTTAAGTCTGTCATTTCCCAGATTGGGTTAAACCATTATTTTGGCATTAACTTCCTTCCTAAACCAAGCATTAGCCACATTATACCAATCCTACACATTATTTAATCATCCAACTTTCAAACTTCACCAACCAATCTTCATCTCCTTCAAATCTCTCTTCTTCTATATCAAATGTCCCTTGCTCAAACCACCATTCCAAGATCACTAGAAAACCAAGGATGTTCGTTAGAACAAGTATGGAAACCAACATCCACTCCAAAATCATCACCTCCTTCCAAAAATGACTAACCTCCTCTTCCTCCAAAAGTCTACTTACAATCTCCTTCAGCACCATCTTACAATCCCTTAAGAAATCAAATGATTAACCAACTCCATAACATTTCTACCATTCTTGATTCATACAATAATCCATTCAATGCCTACATTCATGCACCACCACCATAAATTCATCCTCCTTCTCATGCTCAAGTTGAATTTCAATCAAGTTTTTGTCATTGTTGCAAGTTTTCTAGACACCAACTCCATTCTTTGAGAAATGAAATCAACTTCATTCACTATCTCCTAACCCGTCCCCATCCCTCCAACCCTATCCCTCCAAAATCATGGTTCAACCCAAGCCCCTTTTTTTTTTCCTTTTTAACACTCATTCTACATTATTAATCTTCCTAAATAATTGTTTCTTTTTCATCTTTTGATTACGGCTCTTCTAAACCTTTCAAGAATTCAACAGTGTAGATCTATGCCATATTATGTCCTTTAATGATTATCTACTTTTCTATTGTATTGATCATGGTACAAAAGGTAGTAATGAAATTTTATCTTAGCTCTTATAAGATCAAGTTTTAAATTTTATAATGAATGTATTATGTTGGAGTGCTAATGTATGATATCTTGTTGTTGAGTAAAACTCTTCATTTGTTAATTTAAATACAATGTGTTAACTTAAAAGATATTTGTCTTGCACTTATACTTCTAACTTTGTTTTGTACAAACCAATTTTTGTAAGATCGATCCTTTGGTGCTCTGAACAAGGGGGAGCATACATCAAGGGGGAGTCTTGATATCGTCGATTTATTTCTTCCTTCAACAACTCGACGATCATTCTTTTTTAATTCGACAAAAAAGGGAAAATGGAAAAAACTCGTTTAATAATTTGACATCTTAATTTTATATAAAATGATTATAATTTTGTCCATCATCAAATAAAGGGAAATTGTAAAATACAAATAATGCCTAAAAACGTATTTATATTTTTTGACCTCATTACATTAAACGTTTTGATAATAAAAAAATTTAAAACGTATTAAAATAAAAATAAACGTTAACAAATTATTAAATGTAAAATTTTATTACAATAGATTAGTGATTTACTTAAGGTATGACAAACAAAATAATTAAAGCATAATTAGGGATCCAAAAAATATTTTTCACTTATCCACACTTATACTTCTACAAAAGTATTTTTTCAAAAATACTTTTAACAAAAAAATGTTTCTAATTAAAATAAAAAGTTTTATTAAAAACTTAAAATTTGAAATTTAAATTTGAAATTTCAATTTTCCCCTCCCCCCCAAAACGGAAGCATCTACTACCAAGTACAACCTTCCTCCAACAAAAAATAAAAAAGAGAGCGGAATCAGGCGACGGCCCCCTTATAAATAAGGGAACCGCAGGACCCGCCCCAGCGAAGCCGGTTATGAATTCCTTGCATATAAAAACTGCACCATTCCCAGCAAAATCATTCCTCTTTGCATGAAATTTTTCATCTTTTTATTCCTCTTATAAACTTCTTCACTCACTACAACTCTTGATCAACAACATACTTAGATCTTGTTTAAGTATTCTAATCTCTTCTTCTCATCTCTTTCCCTCTCATTCCAAGTTCAAGAGTAGAACACTCTAAATTCGTCAATGAAACGAAGTGTTTAATTAGTGATCATTCCTCACTTCTTCTAAAGAACGCAAAACTCAATTCTATTTATCTTGTATTTGTGTGATTCAGATATTGTGTAGATCCGATAGTGTAGATCTTGTAAGTGTGTATATCTTGTGAAGTGATAGATTGGTTCTAGCTAAGATTAGGACTCGACATTTAGCTTAGTGTTAGAAAATAACATAAGCGACGTGTAAACGGTTTTCTCCGCCTAAAGGGAGCTTGTTGACATAGTGAAATCTCGAGTAGGATACTCGGGGAGTGAAGTAGGGCGAAGAGGTGCTTCGTAGCCGAACCACTATAAAATCTCGGTGTCTTGGTTTGGTTGTTTCTTTCCTTATCTCTTTACATTATTATTGTTGTTATTTAGTTTTCGTTTAGATAGTTATTGCTTGTTCATATTGTGATTTGATTGAACATATAACTCGGATCTATACATTTTTGAAAGTAAACTTTTAAACCGTAAAACAAACGTGTAAACTATTCAACCCCCCTTCTAGTTTTCACACATTCTCACAAACTAGGTTATTGACAAAATAAATTTTTCCTGCATTGCTTTATAAAAAAAAACGTTTTCATCATGCATCAAGACATGTCTCTTGAATGCTAAAGGAATGCACAATTAATGTGTATTTTCCGGGTTCATTTAATCGTAGCAACATCAAACTAAGGAGACTTTGGGTTATCTCACATATATATTTTATTTCTTTTGAGTCGAGATAACCGCACCTCCATATAGTTTCATATAGGCACACACTAGAAATTGTTTTCTTCAACATCTGGTGTCGCCGGTTCCACTCTGCAAATGGAACCGGAAGAACCGGCAACACTATGCAGCAGTTGTAAACTCAAATTTTAAACTTCAAACACAACTTTTTCCCACAAATTTCACCCTATACCAAATCATAGACCTTAGAAGTTGACATTAGGGATATCTAATGATTAGATTTTTACCAAAATAATAAGTAATGCATTTATTATTCTAAAATATTACACTATAAATAGATGTCTTGTCCCAAACACCCCTTCACCCATCCCTTTCAAGAAATTATCTTAAAGTTTCAATGCCTAAGTCTAACAAAGAGAAGAAACCTGCAACTATCTTTAAACGTACCGCTAGGATGAGCGTCCGACCTTGTTGCCTTAACAACCCTCGTCCAGCATCTCCTTCATACCAAAACCTATCACCTCCAACCGACTATCAAATGGCTCCTCCATCAACTCCAAATGTCTCTCCACTAATTTTCCCAATTGCAACTCCGGGAATCTCACCAAGCAAACTTTTGCTCACCCTAAAGTAATCTCCACCTCTGTTGACCTCACCTCCACCGGCACCAACACAACCTTCTAAACACTCCTCACCTCTAACCATAAACTTGGACCCCGTTGAGCTTATTTTCTCAACCCCTCCTACTTCTCCACACACATTCTTTGACTCTCTCAAAGATTTACCTCCTAAAATCACAAACCCTCCACTACCTAGACCCTTCTTCAAATCCATAAAACATTTGGCAAATCAACCTCCACCTCTTCCAGCCATGGAACCTCCTCTCCCACCATTGCCATCACAACTTCCACCTTTGCCACCACAACTTCCGCCTCTAGGGCCTAACAACCCCTTTCCTATGCTCACCTATGAAATGTTTTGCGATCATTATCAACGAACTCAAATCATTGTTGACAACCTTCGTGGTGAAATGAGGTTCATCCTCAATCACATTCTAGATCGCCTCAATGTCCTTGCTCACAACTACTAGACTAAGAGTAACATGAATCAAATAATAATGTAGATATAGTTAAGATCTTTTTTGTTCTTAATCTTTGTCTTATCTATGATATGATCTCTATGTTCAATAATTGTAATTCAATAAAGAATGTCTCATGAAAAAGATTGTGTTGATTATTTTGCTGCATAAATCTATTTACTTTTGTCAAATCTAACCATTTTTGAAAAGACAAAGCTTTGACTTCGTAGCCGGTTCCATCGACTATGAAAGCCGGTTCCTTCGTAGGAGCAGAACCGTCCATGCCGGTTATACAAAAGTTTTTTTTAACAATTGTTTTGCATGTAATCCTAAAGGAAGGGGGAGGTTATACCATCCAAAACTAACACTTTTGTTTTTGTAGCATTTCATGACTTGCTCCTTTAAAAAAGGGGCACTTCTATTAAGGAGAAAGCAATGTATATCATCGATTCATCTCGATCTAACTTTTACCTCTCTTCCTCTTCTAACTAGAATTAAACCTTTAATCTTTTTGTTTCGACAAAAAGGGGGAGAAGGGAAGTAAAATGGAACATTAACCTAATAAAACGTTAAGTCCTAATTACATTTAGCTAGTTTACTTCCAATCAATTTTATGTTTTGTCATCAACAAAAAGGGGGAGATTGTTAATACAAATAAACCGGTAAAAACATTTATTTCTATTTTGACGATCTTATTATTTTTTGTCAGTAACAAAACATAAAATCACATTTGTGTAAACTACCTAAATCACCTATATTATACCAAAACACTTTTACAACTTTTCTTTTTGAGTAACTTAGATTTATAATTCACATTACTTATAAATAAAACTTTAAAAGGTTTTACATCATAATGACATCATCACCTCAGCATATCTTAGGGTAATCTATCAAGATTACATATGATCTCTCAAGATTTTGCAAATCAAAATTCAGATTTGGTTACTGTTGGCCGGTTCCATTGAGTTACACTGGTCGGTTCCCTTCTGCAAAGGAACCGGCAAAACTGGGCTACAGTGCAGATATTGGCCTATAAATACCAAGCCATTTTTCATGTTTTACTCACCAATTTTCCAATTTTAAACTCTCTAATCTACTGATCATTCTACTCTCTTTACTTCTTGTTTAGTTTGCTTTAGCATTTGTGGGTAATTCACTTCAAGAAAGAAATTGCCAAACACCCCTTTGAGACGATCAAGTTCCAAGTACCTTGTTTTGTATCTCCATTGCATCATCAAGATCACATTTCTGATTCTTGTACATCATATAGTAGTTATAGTTGTATCCATCCTCTTTGTAAACCAAATGTAGTGATATTGGTGTAATTCTACCTTGTGAAAAATCTGGTAGCTTTGTACCGTTAAAATGTGTAAGCAACGTTGTGAGGCATTTTCTCCAGTTAAAAAGGAGATTGGTGACTAGTGTTTACTAACTCTCGAGTAAGTGACTCAGGGAGTGGATTAGGGCAAGGAAGGTGTCCTTGTAGCCGAACCACTATAAATAGTTATGTCTTTGTTCTATCTCTCTAACTCTTTACTTACTTGCATTTTTTATATATATTTAGATTATCAATCAAACATCAATATCGTCAAACTTCACATAAGATTTTGGCAAAGCAAAATTTTAAATTGGTAAAACTATTCAACCCCTCATTCTAGTTTTCCACACGGTTGAAACGGTTTCGGTCGAAAAAAGGGGTCAAATTATACTGGGTTTCATATTTTCGAAACCCGGTTAGACTCGCCCGGTTTGGAGTCACCCGGGTCAACCCAGTTCTCGAGACCCGACCGGATTTCGGTTTTTTCGTGTTTTTTACAAATAAAGCATGTTAATTGTATATATTTGCGACGTAGTTTTAATTTTACATGTTATATTTGTTAATAAAAAAGATCAGAAACTAGGACACCACGATGTTGTAAATTGGATCGAGTAGGCAACCGATCCAGGAAAACCTTCCAAGAAAAATTTATTTTTATTGGAACTTATTTAACCCATCGAGTTGCAGTAGGGGCTTTCGGCAAGAAACATTCATCTCAGAAAAATGCGACAAATCTTTGACCCGAAAAAACACCTTCCCCATTTAAATACCTCCACCCATCATCCTCCATATTAGAGCAATGTCCCTTTCAATATACGATTAAAGAAGAGCTAATTTGAGAGATTCAAACCCTCCTCTAACAGAACGGACGAAGAGAAGAGGTAACGAGAATTGAAGTTTATCAGCCCACCGTACAGTTCTTTATTTAATCTCCAAAGCATAAATTGTGGAAACATGACACGAAGTTGAGTGTCACCATATCCAAATTCATTCCAAAATTGCATGCGCAAACCATTACCCACAAGAATGTGACAGTGAGAAAATCAGGTCCACACCACGATCTTTAAGCAAATGCACCTCCCGATTAATGATTTCCAAGCTCGAGAACGAACGGAGATAATTTATATAATGTGGATGCCATGCATAGACATAATAAGATGGAAACACAATGAATTATCCCGTGATATGTTCTCCAATCCATTTAAAAAAAGAGCGCCCTATTTAAAGCATAAAAACTTGGAGACACCTAAAACTCCATACTTCTTGGCCGAAGAACTTGGCCCATTTGATCCACAGTATTTTCCTCTCGTCGCATTGAAACACCATTGAAAAAAATTTTCTAGTATGGACTCACATCGTTTGTTCAAGAGCTTAGGAAACCTTTTAGTGGGACATATTATAAATAGGGGTCGACCCGAGAACCGACTTTTAAAGAGGTAAGCCTTCCTCAAATGTTAAAGTTTTAAGTTTCCAATTAGATAGACGACGCCTTAAGTTTACCAATCGTATAGTCCTGCCTGAATAGATCGAGCTAGTTCCTCCAACCATCACCCCTAGTATTTAAAAGGGGTTTTCAATAGTCGAACAACCATAAATATAAGCTTTAGCATAACATCCTCACTTCGTAATTCCCTGATACAAAGAAGGTGACTTTTCTTAAGATTGATCGAGATGCGGACAACAAGAAAACAATGAAGAATGTGGTAATACCAGATTGATTAGCAACAGCTGGACCACTCACCAATAAAGAACGGCCTCATCCACATAAAAAAGATGGAAAATATTAAGAAGACGACACAATTTTGATGCCTTAAAATCCCGCTCGATGGCCCTAGTTAACGAAAGATGAAGTGCTCCATAATTAAGATAAAAAGGTATGGGGCCAAAGGATCTCTTGCTTCAACCCACAATGAAATGGACTTCGACGTTGGAATACCATTAGGATGACCGAAGCCATACCAGAGTGTAAGAAACCCCGAATCCAACGAACACCATTTAGAATACGAAAAACCAAAACGCTCTAAGTATCTTACTAAAAATCTCACCTTATCGAATATAAGATTGGCAAAATCAAACTTTTAAACACCAAGGCCATGTGTTTCTTATGCTTGCACCAAGAAAGTAATTCGTTTATGATAAACGGGCCATCAAGAATTTGCCTATTAGGAAGAAACGCCGTTTGAACATCCGATATAAGACCAGAGATGATCGACGAAAGGTCGAGTGGATAATATTTTGTGACAACCTTGTTAAGACTACCGATAAGCTATTGGACGATAATCGTACGAACTTTGGATCATGGTTTTTGAAAATGAGGAGCAGTGAAGAGCGAGTTATATACTCTAGAAATGAACTATGATCAAAAACTATTCTACAGCAGCACAATATCTCAGATCCTATGTGTCCTAGATACTTTCAAACAAAACTCAAAAGTGAAACCCGTCTGGTCCAGGAGATTTATTCTTATACCACATCCCCACTACAGCATTACGCACTTTAATCTCTGGAGGATCGGACTATCCAACATGTACAACTGTTCGGATGACAATCGATTTAGGGATTGTATAGTGCAAGTTTACATATGTTGGCAGTCGGGGCTCGAAACGATTAGCAAAATGCAACGATAATTCTTCTTTGATCACGACAGGGATATCCACCCATTCGCCATCAACCATAACACATTTAATAGCCAAATTCGCTCGTTTACGATTAAGGGATTCCATGAAAACAAATTTTGAGTTTACATCGCCTAATTAGACACTGAATCTTAGCCTTTTGCATCTAGTCAACAAGCGTCGGAAGTTTAATATCATTGTTAGTTTTTTTAATAAATCTAACTCGCTGTCAGTTAGAATATCATAATTTCGCCTTGATCAAAAACTTTGTCAATATGACACTGCTTGGAAACGAAGATCCTCAAGAACGGACCAGATTGATTTTTTTTGCAATCATTAAACCCATGATAACGTATTCCATTTTTTAGGATTTGTAATTTCTTATTGTAATCGAACCATCTTCATATTTTCATCAAGTTCAATATAATTCCAAGTTTCCGACACCATTTGATCGAAGACTGTAAACTAAAACCAAAGAAGTGGTAAACCCGAAATGGGGAAGACCCACACATCAGTGCGACCACTTCCCGAAGTAAGATTGGTCTATGATCGAGCAGGTGCCTATCAAAACAAAATACCCGAGAGTTGAGGGAATAAAGAGAGTAACCATCCTGGAAACAAAAAAACTGATCTTATTACTCATTTTATTAGCGACTGAAGAGACAAAGTAAAAGGAGTACCATTCCTATTGGATTGCAACGAGCCCGAGTTTGATATAAAACTATTAAATTCATGCACCTTGCGCATTGTACATGAAACCCAAACGATCCTCCCATGCATCTAACTTCATTAAAATCGGCCCATAAACGTAAATGACCAGTCCCAACGGTGATAAGGGACGAAATGTAGCTCCATAGCGAACGATTGCTAGTGATGACTGAGGGGCATTTATTTTAAATAGTAACACCACAAGTAACATCGAAGAATTAGATAACCCATGACCATCTAAAGCAACTCAAATTGTCCGAGGACAACATGGTGATATTTAAGGAAAAAAACACTTGGATCCATACACATAACAAATTACCTACCAGAAATTCCCAACTGTTCGCTAATAGTATACCTCGAACTATAGTTACCCCATAACATTTAACATACATATCAGAATTACAATCCAACTTGGTTTCTTAACGTATGGACATTCTCCTCTCGTGTTTCTTGCTTTTTTCCTTAATCCAATTTTCTTTGCCTTGGATCCTCAGGCCTTTAGGGCTTAGGAAGGTGTCCTTGTAGCCGAACCACTATAATTTAGTTATGTTTTGTTCTATCTCTCTAATTCTTTACTTATTGCATTTGATATGTAATTTAGATTATTAAATCAATATCATCAATATGTCAAACTTCACCTAAGTTTTTGGCAAGCAAAATGTTAAATTTGGTATAAAAACTATTCTCAAACCCTCATTCTAGTTTTGTCCACACGGGTTGACCGGTTTTCGGTCGAAAAAAGTGGTCAAAATTATAATGGGTTTCATATTTTCGAAAACTCGGTTTTGACCTCGCCGGTTTGGTGTCACACGGGTTCAACCCAGTTCTCGAGACCCGACGGATTCGGTTTTTTCGTTATTTTTTACAAATAAGGCTGTGAATGGTATTTATTTGAGAGGGTCAGTTTAATTTTACATGTTTATTTATTTGTTAATAATTAGTTTTATGCTCAATATATAGAATAATTCATGATATATATATGTAAATATATATATTTTATATATATACTATATATTTATATATATATATATATATATATATATATTTATTATTTATACTAGTTTCTAACCCGCCCGAACGGGCAGGTTTGTTTCAAAATCTTATGCTTTTTTTTGTTTACTTTCAGGTTGTGAGTGTCGGATACTTTATGACAAAGTTGCAATTCATCACGCGTCACAATCGTCAAACATTGATGTTTTAATTTCTCAGTGAGCCCGTTGTTTCAATTCCTCAAGTTGTTGTGTTACATCATTCCAAACTGCGGCTGATACGAACAGTGCCACATCCACGAATATTGAAGTTTTTTTTTCATAATGATGCCAGCTTTTTCTCTGTTATTGGACTTTAGCTAGCTAAAAGCAAAAAACAGGTAGATGTAAGCAACTGTAAAATGTCAGTAAACAATTTGCTTTCTACGTGCACATGTGATTCCCCCACCTATTGTTTTCAGCCATACATATATAAGAGCACATGTAATAGTTATATATTGATAATGTAAAAATAATTATCGTTTTAAAATGAATAATGCTTATTAGTTAATAGTCGCAATGCATCCATTCCCCCTTTTACCTATGGCCAAGAAAAAAAGCGCTTCTTGAAACCCTAATGTAAGCTCTTCAATGGACTCTTTAGTTCTCTAGCATTCTTTCCATGATGCCTAAAGTTGTTTAATGTTGGTAATACAACTTTAAAAACACTAAGATGCCAATGAAATGCAATATTAATTCATAGACTAGTTAATATATGAATCTTTGCAATATGAGTGTAATCCCATTTTTGAGAAGTTTGCCTTTGTGGTAGTTAAATTTATAGGGGGGCCAGCGGTTGCTAAAAAGAATCCATGTCAAATAATGTAAAGAACAATCTTATTTAGCGGAATACAATATATCATTCTAACAAATCATATGTAGGACTTCACCGAGTTAAAACCTCTTTTTTTTTACTTAACATGGTAATCTTATCAATGATACACAGTAACATATACACAGATCAAGTAAAACCTTATTCTTTTAGCGAAAGTTGGTGTCGCTACATATTGATTGTTTGCACTAAACAGGAATTAAACTTAAAATTTTCTAATAATTATCAGTATAAAAAGTCTGGAGTTTATGTTTTCTTGTTTTACTAAGCAATTAATAAGTTTACCTTTTATAAATCACTAAGCGTCTTTTATAAATGGCTTTTGGAAAGATGCATCTTATTTATTTATCGTATAATTTCTTTTCTCGTTACTTTATGGATTGATGTTATTATAAATGCGTGCTTAAAGAGTTAATTTTAATTGATCAAATTATGTCAATTTTTGATATGTGTATACTGTTCCAATCTTAATGGATGTCGATTAAGATTGTAAGATACACTTGGTATTGCTACATTAATAGTTGCAAAAAACTTTTAGCATTGCCGAAAAAAACAATTGTGTTTATTAAAGAGACAAAATTGCATACACACTACAAAAATATGACATTTAAATGATACACATACATGTTTCTATTACATGATTCAACCATTCATGTACTTGATACACCCGAGACCCACGAAACAAACAAAGGGCATTTGGATGGCGTTTTCGGTAATCTCTGAATAAATGTCCTTTACAGTTTACTTTTGGCTTCTCAGCCTGTGTAATCAATCAATCATAATTATAAGGGATGGTCATGGATATGACAGACAATAAACACAAAAAATGGAGGAAAAACAAATGACTGACTTACATATTTTAAGCCAGCATCTGTACTTTTTGCTCTTATTTATCCGCTGAAATGACTTCCTTCTCATGGAGCATATAAAACCATTTTTTTTCATTTGAGCTCGGTTTGGTGTAGTCGTCTCTAGCGTGAATCCAAAACAAGCTTGACCAACATCCATATGCACTTTGTTTATGAGGGTAAGTCCATGTGCTGCTTGTTCCACATAATCTATTGAAGTTCCATCTTTCACATTTAGGACGGGTAGCCACCTGCCAGATAGGATCTTATCATCTGAAAATGGGTATATATATATATTTTATTTTAAAATAAAATGATTATCATAACAATAAGAGATTGGTAAAGGAAAACATAAGGTTTTGAATACCAAAATCATCTTCACCCTCGGGTTTGTCATTTTGTTCATTGTTGTGACAGCATAAACGGGTATCCAGAGAGGACAAAGTTCATCTAATAGCTCAGCACCGGTTACATCCATCGCTCATGAAGTATTCGTATAATTTGGGTAATATAAAATATCTTAAAAATACAAATTTTGGTATATTGTGCCTCAAAGAAAAGGATCATAAAAAAACATACAAGACCTGCTTCTTTGTAGTATAGTTGAATTTTGAGGACTTTCCATGGTTTAATCGTTTTGCATTCTTATAGATTTTTGCTTCCTCCTAGTGTTGAAAAGCTTTGTTCATCAAAAAGAAAGTGAAAATACATTATGATTTAAATACATTACTCGAGTCCAGATTTCAGAATAGAAGCAATAATGCTGTATAATACTCACACAAAATGCCATACTTTCGACTTTTATTATTTGTCAACTTTGATCATATACTATAATTATGATACTTATGATCATATTATTAATATTAATACTCATTTGCTAATGATATTTTTACTTTTAAATTCTATGTTTATAGTCTCACCGTCTTGCTGGCTTTTCTACCCAAAACTTTGTGCCATGTTGAAATTTGGTTTTTTGAGTGGTTATTGATGTGTGAAGAGTATCACGACTAGCATGACAAAAACTGGTGTACGCTTTTTTTATTCATAAATTATCAAGTCATGGAATTGTGAATATAAAATGAGAAAAGAAACTGTAGATTAAGACCTTATCTCAAGCTCATCATCAACATAAGTTGTTCCTCGATCACCTATTTTAAGATCAAAACTATTTAGTTTTGAACTTGTTCTAGTGGCGTGACAATAGTATAAATACCCAATCCACTTTAACATCAGTAAAACATACATATTTTGTGAGTGTCTATATCATTCACATCTTCATATTTCAGTGTCCTAAGCATATAAATTTGGTAAATCCTTAACTGATGTATACACAAAAAAAAGGGTTCAATTTCTAAGGTAGGAACAAGGCCTCAAGGCAGCCATGTCATGACTTAAACGCAAGGATAGCATGGTCATGCTGCTCATATGATGTCCTGCTAAACTTTAAGAGAATGGAGAAAAGCTACATGATGGCCGAAATTAATAGTAAGCGGAAGGATGGCTTGCTCAAGTTGATAAATTATTAAAATCGCAAATTACGTGGGATTCTTAGTCCTAAGTATCAAATTTCTAAAACGGGAGACCACAATGTGGTTCCTAAAGATGATCCGGGGCGTACATTCCAGGAAGATGAATCCATTGCTGCATATGTACAATTGAAGGGATCTTGATAGCTGGCATGTGCAGAGATACCACACTACCCTTTTTCCAACAAAAAAAAGAGGCCTTTCTCACACATTACATTGAATCGCCAAATATGATTGCAAGAAATTATGGTTTTTCTGTAAATATTAATTTTTTATGGCAATAAAAAGGCACTTTGCACGATAGTGGACTGGTTCGGACCATATCGACCCAGTTCCTTAAAATACGGGTTTTTTATTAACCCATTTTACCCGTTACCACTAAAAACTCCGATCCCCCCCCCAAACAACACAAACACAAAAAGAACATTCATAAGTACAGTCTCAAAATTTCAACTCAAAAAATCGTAGTTTTTTTCTTTCACTATGCAAATCTTTCATCATAAAATATATGTCTCATAAGGGGTTCCCCCAAAATGTGGGACGTTGTTCAAGGGAACAGGTTGTAGTTGTAGCTGTCGTTCATTTTATCTGTGGGATATTATGATACTCAGCAGTACTGTGCCCATTGAATGACATGAGGTACTATGCTTTGCTGATTAATTCTATATATGAGAATTTTGTTACATCTTTTAAAAACAAAGAAAATTGGTAAAAATATAGAGAAAAACATATTTAAGATATGTATGTCTATTTAATATAAATTAATAACATGCCTGCGTAGCTGGCGTCTGATTGCATAGACTACATTCGCATATCTCTCACAGTGTGGAATTAAGTAATTATAATAAAGTAAAAAAAATATGAAGTTGTTACAAGTTTGCATTTAATTGCATTAGTTCTAGATTTGCAGGCTATTCTTATCTACAGTCACTGGTATTTTTAATCTAAAATGGGCTTTGAATATCTGAGATGATGAAATCAAAGCATTCACAGAAATTGCTGAGTGGAATTTGTTTCTTCAAAGCGTGACATGTGCCGCAGTTTCTATGTAATGTTTCAACCGTGTCGGCAATGCTGTGTCCTAATTATTGGCAGTAGGGCTCCTTGCAAGAAGCATTGATGGTCAATATCAGAATCTGGGCACTAAGTTGAAATCTAAAGCACTTCGCAACATTTTTGGTTGTGAGTCGCAGTTCTTTTCCATAGGGTCTGAGCTATTTTCCCCAGTGGTAATTGAAATGAAGTTAATAGCACGTACTCTTTTTTATCCCTAATAAGGCCTCACAACATGGAAAACACTAACAGACGTAACTACTAGTAGCGTTTCATTTCTAAAAAACAACGTACTACCACCTACATCTTCGAGTCACTAGCCGTGTGACGCTCGCTAACGCACAACTATAGTTTGGACGAATTGCTTAAATAATTTGTTAAAAATTTCATGCTATTTCAGGGATTGCTGAATCTTTTGTTGGTTGAACGATTGGTTCAAAGACTAAGATGATATCTTCTTTAGATCGACTAATTTTGTGCTGCTGACACACCGAACTGTACTCACCTTTTATGCTTGACTATAATTACTAATTTAATAAGCCTTCATGACGCCGCGTTTTATACAGCCCAAACAGCTAACATACTCAACCGACTACTCTCCACAAATGACTCGCAGACGATAACAGTCCACACCTGACACCAGTGATCATTCGCCATAACGCAAACCCAAAAACTCTTTAAACAATAACTTATATGCAAATATCCTCCCACACCATCATTAATCCGCATCTGCCAAGTTATCTGATATTATGTACTATTTGCGCTAAATGTAAATACTAACTCCTCTTAATCAACCAAGTTGTGTGTTCATATGTGAGCATTCATTATGGAACAATGAAGCTTACACCTGCGAATAGCTTCCTAAAATCACTTATTATATACATATTTTTTTTAATAGAACCGAATGTAATAACTGCAATAAACACTTAATATCGTTTTTACAAAGTATTTCCTTGCTATATTAGTACAAGTTGTGGTAATTCAATTAGTCAAAATTATCCCAGGTCACAAAAGTTACTAAATGCATTAAAAACGGAAAGCCATAAGTCTTAAATTCCAGATAATATAGCTATATGAACATGCTTGCCATACGTTGAATAGGCAAACTTATGCTTATTGGTACCAAAATCAAATTAGCTATATAAGGGTGACTTACGGTTTTCAAAGTCAATCTGGTTAACCATGTGCGGCATTGTTGATGACCCAATTCCACCAGCCTTAGTTACCTGCACAATCACTGAATGACTGAATCTAATTATTGTTTAGATTTTATATTCAATAATCATATTATAATACATGATTATGAATGCTTGAAGATAGCCATGACGATATATCCCTATATCTTGTTGGCCGTTCTTTATTATTTCTTTTGAAGTTATAAAACTTGCCTATATCGGTTGGGCATAGAGTTTGCTAAACATTTTACAATTTGTTTATCTGGTTACGTCCCGATATAAAAATGTTTCCCTGTTATTGTTAAAGAAATCATCACACAACCAACTATAGTAAAGATAACGTTCTGGAATTCCTGTATTATGCAGTATTGCAAGAATGTGTTGCTACATCAGCTCAATAACCATGAATTTTAGTGTTGGCTTATTCATATTTCCCCCTGAACAAACAAAGAAAGATTTATTCTTATCAAAGAAATAAAAGGATCATGCAACATTTTTCTAGGATAGACATCTTAGTACGGAATATAGTACGATGTTTCTCTGGTTTCACGATTCTACTCGCGGTATGTTTGTGAGCCTCATATATCTAAGTGATGACTCCCATGGAATTAAAATATACAATTACTGTAGTTTATCTATTCTATATAGAAAAGCTATCTTTATAACAGACCTCCTCATTGCCATCTCTGATTAGCTGTATATTGGTAAAATGATTACTGAGGTAACTACATACCAAAAGGAATATAGAGAAAAAGAAGATAAGGTGAGACTGTTCTAATACCCAAATACGCTGATGGTGAAAAGATAAGACATAAGAAGTCAAATTTCTATTGGCTTCCTCGCATCCCATAAACTTCAAGGGTGCTTTTTTTTGCGTTTTATATTGCGTGTAAATTAGCTAATCCTAAAAAAAAAAACCAATAAATAACTATCATCATTCTACATTAAAAATTAGAACATTCCACGCACTGCAGACATTTTGGAGTAATGCCTGTTCAAGTGGAAATTCGTTCTACATGGCTATAATACAAGTGACGAAAAGCTGGATGACATTTTTTTCTCTAATCACCTTGAAGTGCATGACCTTTTAAAACAGCGAAGAAGGATGTTAAAATGTAGGTCTTTAAAAATAAAGATGATTAAATGAAGAGCTTGCAAACAGTTGAGATAAAATAAACCGCCCCATAATATTACTCACGAGCAGAATGTATTTTAAAAGTATAGGTATTTCTTTGATATACAAAACGCAGAAAGGCTTTTATAACAATCAAAAGTAAAAAAAAAATAAAGCTATCAAACCAGGAGCCGCAAGATACTTACCGAAAGTGGAGGGGATCTGGAGATCGAGGTCAGACGTGAAAATTAGCTGGTAAAGTGAAACAACCGATTTTTTCCTTGAGAAAGCTGTAGCTCAGATCTAATATAAAGATACCCATATAAGTAACAGATATAAGAATATTTTAAAACATGAGTTGTATTATAGAAAGAAAGCAAACAGAAAGTTAGCTATTAATTATATTACTTACCTCAATTGTCTATGCTTCACAAACCACCAAGAGCACAAGCAATGACCAGTCATGGAATTTTGTAGAGGTGTTTCTTCAGCTACAGATTTAGTAAAATAAACAGATTAAACCTCATATAGAGAGAAAAAAAGTTTACAGATGTGACAACCCTTAATACTAAAACTAAAACCTACAAAAACAAAAACCCTACAAAAACCCTTAATAATAAAATAGTACATTTACCATTCCTTCAAATCAGATAACCACGGATGCCTAAACAATAAATATAACTGGACTATAAGGCAAACTAATAACAATTAAAATCAAAGATGTTTAAACAATCAGTGTTGTAAAACCTAATAATTAAACTCTATGATAAACATAATTTCTAGATAGTAAGAAATAAAAGTTTAAGATGTGCGTTTACCTTCTCGTTGAAGCTTAAACCTTCTTTCACCTTTATAAGAATCCTTCTTGTTTATTAAAACTTAAAAAATTATAGAGAGAAAAATAGAAGTTGTTTATGGTTTGTGAGATACAAATGACTGAATTGTAATATATTAGGGTTTATGCTAAAGAAGTTATGAAACTGGATTGTCTGGGTATAGAGTTAATTCAAACAATGGAGTATATCCTCATATCAAATAAAATTCTGGAGCGTATATTTAGGGTTTAGATAATTTCGAATTTTAATGATTTATGGGTGCCATGTCATCATTGAGGTGGCGTCCAGTCACTAATTCATATTAATCCAGTCATAGTTAGCCCCATATATATGTTATAGATATATATATATACTTTTTTTCTAATCATTGCAAATATTTTTTATTTTTTTTGTTGTGGAAGACCGGGTTGACTCGGTGATTCAACCGATTGACCGGTGACTCGATCGGATCAATTAGAGACCCGATTTTCAAAACATTGTATTTCCTTCGATAATTAGCTCGAGTTAAGTTTTGTTCAAAAAACATTTATTGTTGGTCTGTTTAATTACATACCTAAATTTACATGGCACCATTATGTTGGAGACAACACAATAACTCGCAATTTTTACAAATCATTTTTCTTTAAACACAAAAATAGTTACGTATTTAAGCCTCCAAATCATTTTCTTTATTTATATGTGAACTGAGAACTAAAGATTTACTTTTAGGAAAAAGAGAATATGAGGCTGTCATGCATCTAAGCTTACATGCAAAACTTTAAAAAAATTTGTCGTTTTAACATGGAAAATTTAAAATATATCTCATTTGTATCATGTCCTTCACAATATTACTGTTTTCGTATGATTGCATCACAACATCACTAAAGTTTGATTCACTTTGATGCATGTTTTTTCTACCTCATATCGTTGGGTGTTTCTATTAACTGACCAATTAGTTTTAGATTCGACAATGCTTTTATTTAATTCACCTTAAAAAAGCGTTTCACTGCGCATATATTAATTCCACTACCCAATTTTTGAAAAAATAATAATAATCAAAATGACGCATTTTAATGATTTTAAATGATTTTACATGTAAACTTAGATGCATGAGAACCCATATTCACTTTCCCCTTACTTTTATATGAATAAGACATCATAACAACTAAAAAAATTGTTAATGTATGTACTATGTATTGTTTAATGAACATTAGAGCCCTCGGTATCATCACGGCGTTGGGTGCCAAACCAACGCCGTGCCCGACGTTACGATACCGGCGTTTTGCCGTTGCCAACGCCGTGGGTCACCGCGTCAACGTATCAACGCAGCAACGCTGCCCATTTTTTTTTCTTTTTTCTCTTTTTAAAAGTGAGTGTTTGTTTGTGTGTGTGTGTGTAGTGTGTGTGTTGTGTGTTTTTTTGCAAGTATTGCGAGGAAGAAGAAAAGAAAACCGTGGGTGAGGCTTGATGTTTAAGTCCTTGTGTTTTTTTTAGTTTTAGTCCTTGTAATTTTAGGTGGCTTGCAAAAGTAAAAAAAAAACTTATTTTAGTTTTAAATAAATGGAAAAGAAAAAAAATAGTGGGTCCCAAAAAGTGGTGTTATGATGTTATGGTTACTTAAGTTTTTTTTGATGTTGGTGTTATGGTGTTAAAGCTGACGTAACACCCAAAAAATGATGTTATGACAGATAGCCCTCTTATCTATAATAACTCCAAAATCAAAGCTCCTTAAAGATTACAAAACATAAATATTTAATGATTACCTAAACAAAATTTGTCATATGTTATCTCAAAAAGCAAATATAGTAGACCTATGTATGTATTCATTAATATATATCTATAAATATTATTGTTAGTGGGTTTTGTGACGTTTTTTCTCTATCGGGTAAAAATAAGGTGTTGTTTGTTTATCAATAAGCTCTGAATCTAAATTTGAATCTAACTCGTATATTTGAATTTGAATATGAGGCGGAATGTTTGGATCTTAATCAAATTATATTGTTTGTTTTTCTTAAGACAACATTTAATGTTTTATTAGCTTAACTAAAGTCATTAAAATGTTTATTCCATGTTTGGTCTATTTAAATGCTTTTACCTTTGTTTGCCACTAAATAAAAAAAAAACACACTTAACATTCAAAAACTCTAACTCATCAAGAGCTTTTGTCTATTAAAAGGTTATTAAGCCTTCAGAAAAAACACACCACATACTATCTTATTAATACCTTCCCATGTCATGCTTTCTGCGAGATACAACATCGTTTTTGTTGTAATTGAAAATGCAAATACAACATCGTTTTTTATAGTCATGCATATTTTCGGTTTTCATCTTGTGAAAAATCGAACCACTCAATAAAAATCGAATTTATCAAAAAAAACCTTTATGGTTTGTTTTTCACAATTCCAATGCAATTAAAAATCATAATTAACGTAATTAAATTAAATCAAATTATGTATACTATATATTAATATTATATTAAGAAAAAACACATTTGATTAAAACTAAAAAAATGAATAATATTGTTAGACTAAAATATTTCTACTCACAAAAGGTTATGCTATCTATTAAATATGGCAGGTGATTTGCACACTCTTAGTTTGGATTGGGACACTCATTGTACAAGCAGATAAAACACTGTGTGAACTCTGATACAACTATGTAATGCACAGATAAGAGTGTCTCAATCAATTTTTTGAGTGTGCAAATCAATTCCCATTAAATATTTAAAGGATGTGATTTGCACACTCATTTTTTATTTGCACATTTTAAACAGTGCATTAAGCGGTTGTACATTTTTTATATGATGCTTCTGCAAGTTGTATATTAAAGTGTGCAAATAAAAAATGTGAGTGTCCTAATCAACTCTCAATATTTAAGTACCCAATTACACTTTAAACCATTAACGTTATTCACTCTCATTTACTTCACACCTGTATATACGTGAAAAAATATTGCAAACACAAATTAATATTACTAATTTAAGGTAATAAGTAGCGAGGAGTGTTGTATAACCAAGTCTCACGCTTTAAGAGCTATGGCGAAGCTATAACATTTTTTAAGACGTAACTTAAAGCAAACCAAAATATGAAAATATTTATAGATTTAACATTTATAATTTTATATATATATATAGAAAAAATTTCACAAATCGTCCCTATGGTTTGACCCAAAATCACAGATCGTCCCTAACTCAAATTAAATACACCGATC